>JBCAUG010022209.1:0-10642 GCA_038406175.1 Haplosyllis leylae
ACTTCTTCCCATTTACAGAACAAGTCTCTGACATTGCTAGCTATATTCAATTGTCCTTTCTTGTTGATTTGTTGTAAGTTAAGCATACATTTCTTAAGCCTATTAACATGTATTTTAGGTGACAATAATTTCTCATCCCAATCAGATACAATATAATGAGTATTATCTAATATCTGATGTATTTTTAGTGGTCCTATCCAACTTCTCTTTAGCTTCCTTGAAGGTGCTCTAAGCATTGAACCTCCTTCATAATCTAGAAACACTAAATCTCCTACCCTAAATGGTTTTTCATTCGGATGTCTTCTCATTTCTCGTATATACTGAGTTTCAGCTTCTACTCTTTTCCTATCTCTTACTAGTTTACTAATTTGCTGCTGTTTCTTTTGCATCATCTCCATATACCTCTTCACATCAATTTTTATTCCTGTCTTATCTGGATCAAAATTAAAATCTATCTCGTCCGATGGCGACCTCAAATACATGATCTCATATGGAGAGAACTTAGTAATCAATGATACCTGTTTATTCATGGCTGCACAAGCTGGTATAACATACATTGGCCAGTCATCTGCTGTTCCTTCTAAATTCTTCACAATAACCTCAGTGATAGTTTTAATATACCTTTCACTTCTGTTTGATCCATGATTTGATGGTGATACATAAACTGGTTTGATATTCAATGCGTGAAAATAACTCTTCATCAATTGTGAAGTAAAAGCCGGTGCTTCATCTAGTATGATATGTGAGGGTGTCCCATATGGACAAACTACCTTATAATACAGAGCCTCAGCAATTGTCTTTGCTTGCTCATCTGCAATAGGTATTCCTATTATCCAATTGGAAAACTCACAAGTACACACCAATAATTTCGAAAACCCTATATATGGATATGATAGTATAAACAATTTACTGTTAAAGGAACTAAGTGATGAATTGGTACCAGCAATAACTTTGATAGTTAATCAGTCCATGCAGACGGGCATATTTCCCAAGAACATGAAAAAGAGTGACACCATTCCCCTATTTAAATCAAAATCACGAGAGGAAAAAGGAAACTACAGACCTATCTCTCTTCTATTAAGCCTATCGAAAATTCTAGAAAAAATCGTTTATATTAGAACATATAACTTCCTAACAGAAACAGGCCAAATTACCACAACCCAATATGGATTTCGAAAAAATCAATCCTGAGAACACGCTATTGAAGAATTGATTGGCAACATAATAAAGAACCAAGAAATGAATAAAACAACAATAGCAGTTTATCTGGACCTTTCTAAGGCCTTTGATACTCTCTCCCACTCAATCCTCTTAGAGAAATTAGAACGCTACGGCGTACGAGGAACATGTTTGAATTGGTACCAAAGTTACCTATCAAATCATACACTAAGAGTAAAATGCAAAGCTGGAGAAAATCCTGGTCTAACCTTTTCAGACTTCCACAACATAGAATACGGTGCCCTGCAGGGTTCAAACCTAGGGCCTCTGTTGTTCTTAATATTTGTAAATAATCTAGGCAGACACTTGGAATATTGTCGGAATATCCTGTTTGCAGATGATACCACCATATACAACAGTAATCGTAATAGAAATCGATTAGAATGGTGTATCAATCATGACCTCAATATACTATGTGATTGGTTTACTGCAAACAAGCTAACCCTAAATGTTGCCAAGACAGTATGTATGATATTTGAGCCGAATAACAAGGCAAAAAATAGAAATTGGCAGATAAAAATTGGCAACGAACCAATAAAAATAGTAAATAGTACAAAATTCCTGGGAGTGCATATAGATGATAAGCTAAACTGGGCTAAACATTACCAACATTTAGTCCACAAGATAAAAAGAAACATCTATATGCTACGAGACAACAAACTATTCCTGAACTCTGAAACAAAAAGACAGCTTTACTATGCTCATATTTACAGTCATATAAGCTATTGCATAGTTGTATGGGGTAATATGATAACAAACGGGGAACTTAAAAAACTGCAAAAACTCCAAAATAGATGCATCAACCTAATAGATATTAGGAAAATAAGTTTAGAAAAGAAATATAAAGAAAATAAAATTCTTCGAATAAATGAAATAATAATGATGGAAAATGAAAAGCTTGGGTTCAAACTAATAAAGAACCAGCTACCCGAAAACATAACAGAACAAATAAAAACAGATTCCTCTGGTGTGAGTCTTGAAAAAAGACACAAGTATCCAACCAGAGGTAAAGTACTACCAAATAGACCTCTGGTTCAAAAAAATGCCTATAGCAGGAGTTTCTTACTAAAAAGCATGCAGTGTGTAGAGCCATTCTTGGGTATAACAGAGACATGTGATAGAGTACAGCAATATGTAAGAAAAAAAAATTGAAATATTTGCTACGGGTTATAATGCATAGTGTAAAGCAACTAATTTTACGGGTTATAACAAAAATAGTTGAGGTACATCGGTGTGTTGTAATTAAATGTCAACTATATAGCAATGAAATGTAACATTTTCCTTCTTATAATATATCATTCTATGCTCTACTTGATCATCTACTAACAACACTAACGACATGAGACATGATGACAAAACAAGTTGTGTCATGGAAATGAAGTGAAGAATGAATGCGATTGAGTCTCATCATGTGAGGTCCGAAACAAAACCATGAAGCCAAAATGGTGAGCATGTTGCATGAACTTTTAACAGCTATCAAAACCACTTATGGATTTAGACCCATTGTGAAAGCGTTGCATAAAAACTCTGGAATGGATGAAGACATGTTTTGTAGGTCAAAACTAGCTGAAAGATACTGGTTGGACACACGCCTCTGGGTAGATGGATGTTGGATGAATCCAAATGCCATGTTTGAATTCTTTGGATTATTGTCAAATGAAGATGGAAAAACAGTGTGCAATAGAATGATAGAAAACTTAGGAGGTAATGAGAACAGCAAAGGTACTGAAAATATTTTGTTAAAGAACAGTTGGATCGCCCTTCACATGCAAGACCTCAGCATCTCCCAGTGGATTGATAAAATGGAATCAACAGATGAGACGGGTGATGAGATAGCATTGACCGCCTTGTGTATGGAGTATAATTGTCATAGTATGGTTTACACTCATGCTAATATATGGTCTACGCTCTACACTGACCATCCCCTCACTGAAAGAAGAACTTAGAGCAGCCTGTCCGATCAAGCTACTCTACATAGAACCAGGAGTCTTCGGGATACTGAGGGACTGCCCATTCACCAAAGCTCCACGGAAAATCTGCACAGAGAGTGCCAGGAAAATACTTGAAAGTGACCGGAAAATTACTCCGAATCAACAAAGTGAACCGCTAAACCTGGTGAGTATGCCACCAATAATGACAGCCCTACCAGTCTCTCCGGGTGCAAATATCATGATGATCAACCCAGTGCAACAAGTGCCATTTCCACACCAGACGATGTAAACATGAGTAAATATTCAGTACCCTCGTTAAAGGCTTTGTGTTCTAAGGTCCGGGCAAAACTAACTCAAACTGAAGCAGGAATCATCGATGGAAACAATGCTGTAGGCAAGGTACTGTGTGAAAAAAGCGGTATTAATCCCAGTGTTGCAAATGAAGATAAATTGGAGGAGGCAAAAAGTGCTAAAATCAATAACGAGTTAGTACCGATGAACAGTGTTATGGGTGATAACAAAAAAGCACAATTAAAACTGTGCTATGTGAGTGTAACAAAACTAGAATGGGATTTAGAAAAACCAAAAAGTGGGAAGTGTGAGGTTACTGTGAAAGCTAAAAATCATATTGAAAGTGACAGCAAAGAAATAAAACTGAAACCTTGCTCCGTGAACATTACCAAGTTAGAGGATATTTTAAAGCTGGAAATCAAGAAAACAAGTAAAGAGTGCGGTCATAATCTAAGACTCAGGAAAAAAAAATCACCAAGACCCAACAGACGTAGCTTAAAAAGAGTTAACTATGCTGAACTTATCAATATATGCTCAAGTGAGGACTCTAGTGATTTTAAACCAACACCACTGAGAAGGCGCAAACCACAACCTGCACTTACTGGACCCACGATGGAGAGGATTGAGGCTCAGAATATGATTGAGCAAAAAAGACATGATGCAGCTAAAGCCTTTTTGGCCTTAAGTAACCAAGGTGAATCGGCAGCAGAACACAGTGACAGCACAGATAGTGGTATAACTTCTGTAAGGACTGAGGACTCTCCCCCACGCATAAAACCAGATATCCAGCCACCTGCAAATTCAGTGGCAACACTGGATACCACACAAGTGGGGAATGATGGCATGGGCACCATATAGACACCAAACAGTAAAGAAGATGAAGAGCCCAAACAAAAAGGACAATTCATCATCTTAAAAACAGTTGGCATTAAACGAAAGTATGTCAGAAAAAGAAAATTGAAATGTACTAAGTGTAACTACACAGAATCGAACCTTAGAAGGTTAAGTGAACACTTTCATGCTAAACATGGGAAACTTGTATGTAAACAATGTAAGGAGGAATTTAACACTCCCTCAGCCCTACGGAAACACATGTACTCACATAGCTCGAAAGCCAACAAAAAACAATGTGATGATTGTAACAAATCGTTCACTTTTGACAGTGAATTAGCCCAGCACCGTTTATCTCACCGTTCAATTGGTGACCAGGTCTGTTTGACATGTAACAAACGTTATAAAAGCAAAAGTGAATTAAATAAACATGCGTTAAGCCATAGTGGCAAAACCTGGAAGTGCCAGGAATGCGATTATACATGTAAAGATCCTCAAAACTTACGTGCCCACATGCACGTACATGGTCCTGACAACCGATATCCTTGCTACAAATGCAATCATGCCTTCAAACACTATCAGCAACTCAAAAGACATTGGGTTGAGCATAAAATGTCAGAACCCAAAAGAAGTGACTCTCCAGTATTCTGACATTCTAGGTTATAACACAGGAACAGGAACAAAAACATTCGGACAATATTTCATTTATGGATTGTTTTATTTTTTACAAAGTTTGCAATTAGTGTTATGGGTTATAACATTCTGTAGGTAATGGTAAAAAATGTTACGGTTTATAACGAGACAGAACAGCTATATTTTTATTGTAAATATGTTGAGTTACCATCATCTTCATCAAGGACAGGGACAGCTATGGCTACGAGACTTACTCTAACCCTGTACCTTTTCTCTGTACCATATAAGATCATTGAAAAAACGCCGAACTGCTTTATTTTGATACATTGTAATCGAACGGAGAATAAACGAATTATTATTATTATTATTATTACTGCCCGTGCACCAGCAGCCAGAAGCCCGGCTAAGAGTTAGCGACTGGGGTGGCTGGTTACTTGGGATCCCAGAAGACCAAGTCGTGTGTGTCTCTGTGATGGGTCATCATCGAAGAATCGGTGGCTTCAATGTGGAGGCAGATGGCACACATGAGCGCCATCCGCCAATGTACTCGGATGTGATTGTTGATACTATCATGGTTATCAACATTATACAAGCATACCGGGCACTGGGAGCTGACCCGGATCTTAGTCGGCTTCCCTATAATCCATTTTGTGACCTCTTGCCGGCTTATCGCTTCGGGCTTATGCAAATTAGTCAGCCCGAACATTATCTGCTTGGCAGCCAGGCCTGTGAGAGGGAGAGCCACGTTCCCCTTGTCGTTGACGAATACCCAGGCTAGCTGGGTACCGGTGACATGCTCCGACCCGGGCGGGGAACCCTGGCTTACCGGCAGCTGTAGGGTCTTCGGATCCTCCAGCTGCGCCAAAGCCTTTTGATACTTGTCGTGCTCTCCCGCCAGTGTTTCTGGGTTTTCTACCATGCAGCAGAAGACCGCCTTGGTGTTGGTAACCGAGGAGTAGAGAGAGTACCATTCCTCATCTCCCCAGTCCTTCCTTTGTTTCCGTATCGCGCCGAGACATGATGTGAGGTCCCGTTGGGTAACGGTGCGGTCCAGCAGATCAAATTTCTGCCGGAGGGCACAAATGTACCCGAAATCCTTGCCCTGGGCCTGCAATCTCAGGCTGACCTTCTTGGCTTTGATCTCACAGTCGGCCTGAAGTTTTAGTGTGGCCGGATTGGCCGCGACTTTTCCTTTGTAAGGTTGTGGCCGATCCCGGTTGGACTCCGACGATTCATCCAGACAGGAACGTTCCTTTTGGGACTTCTTCTTCTTTTTCTTCTTATCCTTTTTAGCCAGTGTGCCCGGTGTTTCGTCTGACTCTGAGTCTGAGACGCTCCCAAGTATGTTGTCAGCCAGGGACTTCTTTACTTCCTTGAGACCGAAGTTGGCTGCTGTTTGGTCCGTCTTCCAGCCAGGCTTGGCCGACAGCATCCCCACACGAGGTTTCTTGGGATTCTTGCTTGGCATGACCTCGCTGGACCCCTCTTCATCAGAACAGTCTAGGAGGATGAGATCATCATCGCCATCTGCCAGCAGCACAGAATTAGTCTATGCCGGCTTCTTGGGAGAGTGAGGCCACTTTTGAGTCCTGTTGGGATCCGGGGCAGGCACTGGCTTGCTCTGAGTTAGGCCTGGAGGGGGCCTTGGGGGATTCATGCCTGGGGCACCCAGGGAGTGTGCCGGGTAGACGCGGGCCGACAGCTTCGGAGATTGTCTCAGTTTGATCGGTAGCTTGGCACTGGGGGAAGGGTTAACCATGGGATTGGAGCCTGCAGAGATTACAGCCAGTGAGCCGGGGCTCGCATAATACATCGGGCACATCATGGGCATGGCCCTTGCATGTGTCACCAGAGTATCCAGCTGCTGCAATGCCGACAAGAACCTCGAGTTTATCTCGAAGTCCAGATTGGCAGTCAAGAGGCTGGATATCCGGCATTGGAACTCCCCCGCTTGTTGGGCCAGCAGGGCCATGTAGGGTCCAGAGTCTCCATCGTCCGCTGCTGCCACCCTAATGGCCAGCAGCGTGGCTGCAGACAGGAAGTCTTGGACAGCCTGGTCGGACTCTTCCTCGAGGTACTCCTTCAGCTCCTTTAGCGCCGCCGCCTGTTTTTCCTTGGTCTCATGCCTCTTCTCGACATACTTCTCCTCGGCACTGTTGACAGCAGTTTGCAGTGTTTGAGTGGCGAGCCGCATGCTATCCACCACCGAGTTGTACTGGGACAGGCTGGGTGATGCTCCCAGCACCCCATGTTGAGTGTCTACTGCCAGGCGAAAGGCGCCCATGGTGCACCGGATCTCGGAGGAGCAAGTGTTAAGATCCAACAGGAGATGGCCGTGCAGCACCTCCATCCTGCCATAGTAATACTCAGCTAAGCTCCCGTATTTCGTGGTCAATGCCTTGGTCTTACCCAGTAGCCGGGTGATCCAGCGTTGCACAGTGTTGGCTAAGCGGGCCCTGACCGAAGTTGTGGAGGTGGCAGAGTCAGACACCACATCCACTGGTCCTCCCCCACCCTCACCATCACCGGCATTGTCTGCTCAATCTAGCTGGTCTTCAGGCTTGTCAGGCTCAGTGGGAGCGGCCGGGGTGCCTGGCTTCACACCGTCATCTGGTGCAGGTGGAGCTGGCTGATTGTCCCCTGGAGCATCCAGGTTGGCCTCTAGTGGAAGAATCGGTGTTTTTGGCGTTCTTGCCACATCTTGGGGAGTGTTACCACCGGGCGTGAATTTAGGCCAGGCAATACCATCATTGGCAGTGAAGTTCACGCCATTGTATGCTGTGTTGTAGGACACTGGACACTTGATGACGCCCTCCGATCTGCACAGGTACACAGGGTTCATAGCCGGGCAGAGACTGCTGTCTGATCTGTAGCACACGAAGTTCATGTTCACCCACAGTGCCTGGCAGCTGTCCACCTTTCGAAAAATCACCTGATCTTCCTGGATGTGAGGGAAGCCGGCGACATCCCGGCTAAGAACGACGAACCGGGTGAGGTCAGTCCTAATGTAAGGTATGACTTCCCATGCCCGGAACGTGTCTGGTACACCACTCCAAAATGTCTCATGGTTGGGCGCGGAGCAAGCTACAAGGACGCTCGGCTCGCCTTCAGCTGGGTAGGGCCAGTAGGGTGGATTGGGGGTAGGTATGCGGCATAGTGCCACACCTTCCTGCCCTTGCGCCACCATATTCTGAAGGTGCAGGATGGCCGCCCTGATGTCCACCATGTGTTGGCCAGCGTACAGCCAAGCAATGCAGGCGGAGAAAATAAATCTGCCTTCCCCCGCTGGATCTAAACCAGTGCAGTTCTCAGCCATGCACAGCAATAGGGCATTGTGCTCCTTGTACTTATCGACCGCCGACTGCCAGTAATTGGACATCTTACTAGACCATTTGTCAGCCAAGTCCATGTCAATTACGTGTGTTTCGATAAAGACCTGCAGCCAGTACAACCGGTGTCCCTCAGTGTCGAAGTTGATGCCCAGTCAAGTCTCTGTCCACAAAAACGTCTGGGTTTTGAAACAACCAGTCTTGTGTCAAGGCCTGGCCGACATTTCCCTCACACAACTCTAGCCAGTCTCTAAGTTTGTCTTTGGCCTCCGACATGGCCAATTCCTGTACACTGTTATCACAGTCCTCAAACGGGTCCGTCATAGTCTGGGCCTGAAATGTAAGTAAGCAGAGTTAGCCGGGAATTGAAACAGATGCTCGTTCAAATTGGGTCGGTGACGCATTATATAAACAAACTAACTGGGGCAGCAGTGTTGGTTTACAAGAGCAAAGCCGGCAACGCAAGCCAGCACAGGGTAAATAAACAGCTTGGGTTATTATTGTTTGTTTAAGTTAGATTCTTCAAAGACCTTCGTTACGTAGCCAGGGGATGTGGTTGAAGATAACCCGGCTAACCTAAACTGTTACATAAGGACTGTTATACACTACAATAAACAGATTGCGTAACCGGCTAAGCAGTGTGGAGACTCCCCATCTGGAATGCGAAGTTTGTCTTCGCTGGTGCCGGCTAAAATTTGGACCTTGGCATTTATTAGGGAAAGGTTGGTTGCTTAGCCAGCATGCAAGCACTGGGGGTTACACCGCCTCTAAGCCAGAGTAATGCTGGGATAACGCCGACTAGCCAGCAGAGGTAAAGACAGATACTTATGTGTGTTCCCAGAGACGGTCAGAATGAAAATGCTGCACATGCGACCTTTTTGCACCCTTTTATACCTGACAATGTCCACCAGAGGGCGCATGGTCATGGTTGCTAATGCGCTAAGCCAATCAGAAGCCTCCATTTCCCTCGAGGGGATGGCGTTATGGCGTTGTGGGCATGGCTTCATAAAAATGAAAGGTATAAAAGGCTGTGTTCGATGTGGAAAAGATCAGAGAGGCGCTGGTCTCCACAGAGATAGCATCTAATCGGTGCCTTTACAGCAGAAAAGACACGCCAAACACCGGCTATGTTGGGGAGGTGTGGTAGAAATAGAGTAGATGACACCGAGCGCTTAGGGTCGGGCTGTGAAATGTAAGTATTGGATTTGTTTTTGTTTTTGCCGGGTGAAGTAAAGTTGTCTTAGCCGGTCTGTACTGACCGGCGCTTGGGATATGAAGGTCAGAGACGCCGGCTATCATAACAGGGGGTATTATTTTGTTCGTAGAGTTAATCCCGGTGCTCACATTTGTCTAGGGGAGCACCAGCTATTTTTGTTCTTATTCTATTGGTTCTTTTGCAGATATAAAGCAATACAGAATGTTCACTATGGGACGTGGCGGGATATCAACGACTTGGCCATAAACCTTATGAACGGGTTTAACGTGGACTTGGTGCCGGAAGACCACCGCTGGCTAAACCTCTTTGACACCTTTAGAATTTTGATAGTGTGGGTGTATTGGTACTCGGTGCATTACTTTAGTGGAGCAGGCGTACATGACGGCCATCGCGCCATCTTAGCCTATTCCTTCCTGGACATTGCCAGTTGGTTCGGCAGAGTTTTCTGCCGACCACCCTTCAACTCCAAGCAATGGCAAAGATACAACGACTGGGTGGCGAGGACAAGTGCCCGCAATGATTTAACGGGCATGGGTTACCTACTGGGTGTGCTGAAAGGAGTCCAAGGGTGCCACTTCATGGTGCCGGACTTGCTGGGAATGATGTTTACGAGTGTGGCAAAGCAGGAATGGCCAGTGGGAGACCACTGGAGAGCCAAGAATGCCACAACATTAACAAAATGGTAGGAGTCTGTGGCTAAGGCCCAGGAAGAGGCGGTGAACAGAATAGCCACCCACTGGGGTACCCAGCTGATTGTCAACAGCCAGATTTACCCCAGCCCCCTTCAGTACGCTCCCCAAGGCTATCTTGACCATGCCTTCCCCTTCTACACTGATCCTTCAGCCGGCGCCCTCGCAGGAATTCCGTCCAGTGGGGCACAGCCTCCGGTCACTTCCGGCAGAGCACAGCCTGGAGCTTCAAGTTCAAAGATGGGTGTGCCTGTGAGGAGTGGCGGGTGGTCTACCATGACTGCCGCCCAGGTGGCAGCATGCATAGAGGATCACGAATGCGAAGAGGAGATGGCAGCACTCCAAAGGGTGCTGGGTGGGGCATTGAGGTGAATGAAGACTCACCGCCGGATGACGACGACGACGCCAGCACTGTTAGCACAGACATGGACATGGCTGGCGTCGCAGGGACCCTATTGTTGGGAACACCATCGGCAGCTACACCTTTGCCGAACCTCCAGGCTA
>JBCAUG010022220.1:0-10641 GCA_038406175.1 Haplosyllis leylae
TTCTAAGAGTGTACACATGAACAAGGTGCAACAGAGGTCATTGCGGAACAGTCATTCAGTCATAACGTATAAAATCCAAAAAAGACTCCATACGTTACTTTACATTGATGATCCAGTCTGTCCACAATGTATTTCATGGTTGGCTGATACATGGATTGGCATCGGAAACGGAACCATCTTTTCCCTGCACAAGTATTGATCACGTTGTTCCGATCCTTCTAATTAACTGACACATTTGTGTCAGTGCAATTATCTCCTTCCTACGTCAGGTGAAAATAGCACTTGTAAAACGCAAGACCAATTTCAACAAAAACAATTTACGGTAAATTACAAATTCGACTGGGGATTGAGTTGAAGTGCCTAATGAATGTCTCCCGTGAAGTAAAACGGCAAAGCGATTAATTCACTCACGGCCCTTTTACTCGTGGTTGGAAGCTGTACATTTCTTCAAACAAATGATTTTTGAATTAAAATATAACGCATTCCATTTACAGTTTTAAGAGAAACGATTTTTGCTTTAAAAGGATTGAAGTAATGTGTTCAGTGATTAAAAAGTTTGAGCAGCAAAAGATTTTTTCGAATGACAGATCTCATCCATTAATGATGCAAATATTCCCGGCTGTGACAAGGTACAGACAAAAAATCCATTGGAATGAAAATGGTCCATTAAACATGCCCACGAATCTTTAAAATAGAAAAATGAGCTTTAATCATTGGCCAAAATCAATCGTCTGAATTGTTCCCATGTCCTTTACGGTTGTTGCAAGGTCTAACGGCCTCTGACATCGCAAGTGCATTGTGGACTAACTCATTACTTTACTTTTGCACAGAACAGTATGCACTGGAATCCACCTTAATAAAGGACTGCTGAGTTGCAGCTTCAACATGTGCAGGACCTGTGAATCTTCTGAATATAAAACACTAATTACCTACATCAATGTCTGTCTAAAAGATATCTCAGTTCCGTCTTAAATATTAAAGGAAGCTGTACCTTGATATGAGTAATCGAATAAATTGGGCAATAAATTATCACAGCACCTGTGTTATTACGCTGCATTTTGAAAATAAGCAGCAGTGAGAGCCAACCATAGTTGCTATTTCTTTTTTGGTATGTTTTTAATCGAAGTTGTGACGGTAGAGCTTTGAGTTCCTTTTTAAAGCAGCTGCAGATTAATTTGGACTATTATTAAGGTTTCTCAAATTAGTACATGTCTCCTCTTGTTGATATGCTGGCCGTAAATGTGGCCTGGCGCACTCTGTGGAAGAATTTCGCTGTCTCTGTACGTCAGCTTATTCATTGGATTTAATTTCTATGTCTCAGTGTTGTTGGATGAGGATCTTTGATTTTAAAAGTGAAGTTCAAATTTGAAATTTTAAGCTGAAGTGTTGCCAACTGAAATGGATTTGTTAGCTTCCAAAATTTTAGAGCAGATTACAGGGAGCTACAATGGTTGGTCCCACAACATTTAGTCCACGTATGTGCCTTAAATGTCTTAAACAATTACGACATTCAACAAGCCTTTCTTTAATCATATAAAGGGGACAATTTAGGACATTTTCTGAAATGACTCAAGATATTGTCTTCAACTTCGAAGACACCGATTTTTCCTGTCAAATGTATTGAAGTCTGCGAAGAAGCACTTGCTGCCAACGTAGATTTCTGAAAACAAACTTAATGCACTGAAACATTTTCAACATTTCTAGTCCAGATGATAGAACCGGAATGGAAAGAGAAATTAGGAAATAATACACCAGGCGACAGTAAGACCTGGACGGACAGAATTAAGGTGCTTTACGTGAGTACATCCGACAGGTCAGCATCGTAAAAACTCCACGTTCAATGTACTTCAACCAAACCAAGACCCAGTAATGTCCGTTCTGTGGTATTTTGTTATGTTTTACATTGCCCCTCAATAGTAAAAATGTAGACTAACTAATTGTGATGATCAGCTTTCATCATCCTGTACTAAAAGTAGGTAGGATAACCGTGTACAAATTAATTCGATGAAAAAGGAAACAAGAAGTTCCTAGTTTGTTACAGCCTGTAATAAACCGTATTGTACTTGTCACATTCTCGTTGGAAACTAAAGGGAGATTCTGTAATTATGATCAAATCAATTTGACCAAAAAAGTGCACAAAGTTTAACTTTATAATTTCGACCTTTGGGTAGCGGGCACAAGCAGTTGCCTAACTGACTCTAGTATCATGAAACAGTTAGGGAAAAGAACTGAAGTCCAAACAATGTGTATGACTTGAACAAATTCGCCTCAAGACTGACGATTTAAATAGCTTTGTCAATGTTTACTTTTCTTAATTCTTATTTCTGAAGGACGGTTTACACATTCCGATGCTGTACCCCTCACTGGCACCATCAAAGTTAACATTGTCTTAATGGTGACAGGGAGAATGGGTCCATGACCCATTCTGCCTATCAAAGTGCGTTTTATTATTTTCACAATGTTAAACTTTCATGGTGATGGTGATGGTGACAGTGATGGGCACAGCGTCGGAGCGTGCAAACAGACCTTAGGGATACACCTTCGTCTGATAGTGTGTCGTCAACAGCAATGTCTCTGTTAGCCTGATATTGTTACCGAGAACAAACTCGAACATAAAAGTTTGTTATCCAGAGCTTTCTTGGCAACAAGTACACTTGTTATCGAGAAAGCTCTTGGCAACAAAATTTTGTTGCCTAGTGCTTTCTAGGTAACAATGTTGTTACCGAGATCACTCTTGACAACAAGTTGCTTGTTGCCTAAAAAGCACTAGGCAACAAAATTTTGTTGCCGAGAATGATCTCAGTAACAAGAATTTGTGGCAAGTACCCAGGCAGCATTTGCATAATTTATTATTATTTATTATAAATTCTTGTTACCAAGATCATTCATGGCAACAAAATTTTGTTGCCTAGTGCTTTCTAGGCAACAAGCAACTTGTTGCCAAGAGTGATTTTGGTAAGAAGTAAATGTACATTGTTACCTAGAAAGCACTAGACAACAAAATTTTGTTACTGAGATCACTCTCGGCAACAAGTTGCTTGTCGCCTAGAAAGCTCTCGGCAACAAAAATTTATGTCTGAGTTTGTTCTAGTTAACAATATTAGGCAAACAGAGACAGTACAGAGACATTAACATTCGTGATGCCGACCCTGGTCTGATAGACTGGAACATACAGTAATAATGTTCACCCGACCACAACAAGGTGAAAATGTTTATTCCTTGAAGAAGCCCATCCATTCGCATCATCGTAATGTTTTCACTTTCGACGGTTTGTTTGAGCAAAAAAATTGTGCAGTCTTAAACTTGATACCGTCTGACATCTTTACCTGATTGATCGGTATTGTCTCAACACCACTGATCTTTATCGTCAAAAGAGAGACTTTCTGAAGAAAATGTCAAAGAAAATAACGCTTATCAGTTACTCGCACGCTCACAAGAGCATGTCATCGTGGAGCAATACCAAATAAGTTTCTCTGCAATTAAGTACTAACCAGGTTGGGCCCCAACAATTTTGGTAAATTAAGCATCTGGTCTCAGTCACGGAACGTCCTGTTCAGTCTGTGCAGGCCGGCCTGACTGTCTTTTTTTTCCAAAATGAGCATAACCAAATGACATTTATTCTAAAAAGTTTCATTTTTGGGAGAAATTCCTTAACACATTATAGTAATAAAGGATTGCAAAAGTACTGGGTGCCTTGTTCTACCTACTTTTGTATGGATGGTGATAAATATGTTCCTTGTCTGCATTGGATCCTACCTCGTCACTTATCATGCAGTAAGTATATTTATCACTTTCTTTATTACCAACCGTCATCAGCAGTAGACATTGGTTCAATCAACTCTAGATTAGACTTCTTTGCATGATCAACGCATTTATTGTTTAAATTTTGTTAAAAACAATCCAGAAATAATTATTTATCCCAAGGACCATTTCGGCTTTCCCGGAAATGGCGATCAATTTTGTTTGTTGGCCAAGTTTGGGCCACTTGCCTCAAAATACGTCAAATGTACAGTGCGAAATGTAACTGTAACGTTTGTGTTTAGATAATCGACTTCCTAGTTACCGCCCGCATTTTTTTTTTTTGAAAATTTTTTTTGGGGGGACATAATTCCCCGGGGATAGGTGGGCTACGCAGCGGGCGGTATGCCTCTTGCGTTTACGCAGGAGGACCTTCTTGTTATACTAGGGGTAATCAGTATAATCAGTATGACAAAAACTTTGGCCATCTCTCCTTCATAGAAAATGTACAAATTGCGGTGAAGAAGGTGTATCAGTGAGGGACGAATCCCGGATTGTTGTGCGCAGGCAATTTAGTGACAGGTAACAGAAGACGTTTCCACGAATCTAGACGTCATGGGACAATAGATTGCTCGAAAACACAGAGTCCGTTCAAAGGATAAGGCTGTTCGCTTGGGTCGCCAGGTGTTTCGTTACGAAAATTGAGTGAGCCAAATTCAAACACACTTTTAAAAGTGTGGACAAAGTAAAATCACAGGGTTCTAACTTGAAATTTGGATGACGTTTACTCTGGGTTGTAAACAGACGGCTGATCTTTTGTCGCCTGGGCGATTACCTGCTTGAGTGCTTTCAAGTCTGCACGCACGCTTTCCAAATATAGTTAACAAGTTTAAATCATTTAATCTCTTTGGTGGAATCGTGAGCAGAAAGTATAAACTTACCGGAGCGTTCACAGAATCCTGCACTTCAAATATCACAGTGATGGAATCGGCTCTCTGAAATAAGAACACAATTTTCAGGGAAAATTACGAGTTTCCACGCAAATGTAAAGAAATGAAGGAAAAAAACATGTAAACATTGAATTTTACATCGTCTTTTTCTTAGAAAGAAAACAAAAAATATTACTGTTCTTCCAAAATCCATTGATGTTGCATACCTCTCTATTGAGCGGACTCTTGAGTTGTATGTTAGCGGACATGGGGCCAGTAGAGTTGAGCAGTAGCAAATCCTTAGCGATTTCTCCCTGTATCGTAAATGTTAGTTGCGTATCGTCTGAGTCGAAGGCTCGCAGGGTTTCTAACACTGATCCTGAAATTATTAGATATTAAAACAATTTGAAGCGGTGAAAGTGAAAAGGTTTGAAGATGAGTGTATTTAATTGTGTTGGCACAACCATTACAATTAAACATTTCTCATTTTCGGTCATACCGCAATATTCAGTTCACGTTGGGAGTTTCTATTTCTTTATTTAAAATCTCAAAATGATACAGGACTACTAAAATTTTGTTGAGCGAGTTCGCTGCCTGGGGTAAAAGCTGTCTAAATTCTGATGGTACTTACCGACAGGAGTGTCTTCTTGTACGAATAATGCTGGTTTGAATCCCACAAAGTTTGGCGGCTGGTTACTCGCGGCTGCGAAAAAAAATGATGTTAAATTATATTTAAATTATAAAGCAAAATTTCCACTCTTCCCACAGTTTGAACTCAAGTCCCCGGGTACTCTCTCCCATCTTCAATTTTTTGTCGTCCATGATTTTTTGAAGATGAAAATTATTTTAAAAGACACTTTGTTGTCTGTAAAGTTCGACAACACACATATATTTTAAGGATCTTTCAAAGAGAATGTAGGCCAATCAGAAAGCTCCCCACAGTGACCTTACATTCTCTTTTCAAAGTTACGCGTGTGAATCCAGTTGTACTACAGTATTGACGTTGATTCATTTCACTTTGTTCAAGTCTTTTAGGAACTATTGAACTGTACGTACTTTATTCGAACTAAAATGTCACTTTATTGACCGAAGCTGATTATTCAAACAGTCATATTCACAAAACAAAACTGAAGGAAAAAATTGATGGTTGCACGTGTCACCAACATTGGTCTGTTTTTTATAACACTTTTTCACACAAAAGTAAACCAAAATTTTTGTGGCAACAATGCACCAAAATATTTGGACAAAAACAAAATCATTGATTTTCAAATGCCTAGATTTGAGTAAATGGAAGGTCAAATTACTAGATTTATTTCTGTAGTTAATAACAACAGACAAAATAACCCACAATTTATTTCTGTTTTTACTGAAAACATTTTACCAAAAAATCAAAAACTGAAACTTGCCAATTATCGATTCCTATTGTAGTGTCGTAACAGACCATAGATACTTCAGTTTAGCATTAAACCATGCAGCAAGTTCTTCAAAACGTTGCGGTATCGACTATCAACTGATAGGCCAGTATTCAAGTTTAATACATTCATCACATATTGTGCTACAGGTTTGGTTACAGGTTCCATCTGTGTAACTGGCAATCAGTTTCATATCTATTACAACAGGGCTCAGTTTTGTAAACCACCTCGTCATTTCAGCAATGAACTACATCATTCATGTATATAGAGTCATTGAGTGACAAAAGATGCAAACAAAGATGCAAACTGAGCAAAAGTGAGTTGTAAAACTGATTTTATGACATATTGGAAAAATAATTCATGTACATAGTTTTGAGGACATCTCACCCCCCACCCCAGCAACCCATCTTCCCCAATGCAAAATTGGTAGAGAGTAATGTTATTGGCATCAGACAAAACAGTGAAATATACATTGAGACATACTCAAGAGCTCACTGGAATAATATATTTGATCTACCTTGAAATATTTACATGATAAGCCCTGCAAAAATGTAGACATTCTACTGTTGTCTTAGCAGGAACAGTTGGTGCTCTCCATTTTAAAATACAGTTATGGTAAAATGAACATGCAGCAAAATGCGGACATTTGATGTAGCATCTTTCAAAAGCTTAAAAATTAACACACGATTCACTCACAAATTCTTATGCTTTCCTGCATAGTTAGCCTTCTTAATACTACTATTCATACATGTCAGGAATTACTGCACACTCTAAATATCATTGCTGCAAGTTGCAATCTTTAGTCGCATATTCTATTATTCCACCAAAGGCAAAAAAGGAACTTGTTTAAGTTTTATCTTTCATAATTACGTGGTAGGGTGTAAAAAATATATCACAAAGTACTAGATATTGTTGGTTCCTCTTTTGCCATTTGGTGGACATTCCAGAAAGCTTGAAATGATTACCCATTGATTATTTGCTGTGTTAATTCTGACCTTCCCATGAATTAATACTAAGCGTATCATTTAATTCACCTCTGCAATTGTTTCAAGTAATAACTGAAATGAATATTCATGCTACTACACCCCTACACGTTTGTTATATACTTGTACATTTTTGGGGTTCATCAGAATGGAGCTATTTTTTTCGAGTGGACATGCTGATTGAAAGGTATCGAACGTTAAAGTTGTTAATAGTCAATTTTGACGTGACACCATTGGTGGGAAATGTTGTTAGTACGAACACTTTGAAGGATATCAAAAACTCAATAATAAAATATTTAAACTATATTTGTGATAAGTGTCAAAGGCACATGGTTGTTAATCAGAATTAGTTGCTTTGGTTATGTCAACTAGGTGACAATTGCAAACATGGTGATTGGTCCAGGGATGGATAATCTCAGTGGCGGTAAAATTAAACGTAAAAATGTAACATGCGGAATGTGAACATTGCCATGGAAACAGTGACACCAGATACATTGTAGCCATGGTAACCAACACAGACAAAGAGGCCCTAATTGGCTGTAGTGGGGCAACACCTACCTGTTATCGTGTGATCTGTTGTTTTTACGGTAACCAAGGGAATGGTGACATGGCAACAGCATGCAAAGACAAATATACCACATAAACAAGAGAGTTACGCTGGTTGCTATAGAAACGTAATTACACTTCTGAAAGTGTCTTTTAAGTTTCCTCACTGTGACAAATGGAGAAATGAGACATGTAACAGTGAACGTAGACAAAAACGTTACAGTATTTTTTATATCAAGTAATTTAAACAGACAATTTGCATTTTGGTTTGTGCTTTAATGGAAGGAGACGAACTTGACAATTTTTATTTTTAAAAAACTTTTTACTGATTTTAGAACTTCTATTAAAGCTCAAAGATAAACAGCTAACATATAAGTAAGTATATTTAAATAGTTCTCAGATGCCAATCTATTATTATTTTAGAAATTATATTTTTTACTCCTAATTATATACTATAAATACATAGGAACTAATAATAGTGTCTAGCAAAATATCTGACTGAAACCATCATTCAAATTTAGACTAAGACAAGGTGCCGGGTGAAGTTGAGGAGAAAGAACAAAACCTACAAACACAGCAAACGGTGATTCTATAGTTCAACTCGATCAACCAGGACCAATCGACCATCGCGTTTCATATTCTCTGGGTTCCACTAAGATGAATTTGCCATTTTGAATATTTTTTTAGCAGATTTTTAGAATTTTATTGTCGAACCAGTTTCAAAGTAACTTTATATTCTACCAAACTTCGGTAAGACTGGTAAGTCTGCCCCATGTGCAGTATTCTGAAGAAGCAGATTAAAGCTCAAACAGCAGTGACGTTTGAAAGTCGATTAATCGTGGCTAATCGATAAAGGCTTAACCTCTGTTACGAAACAAATGACATGTGAAAACTTTCATTTATTGACAAGGTCTGAAATCATGCAGGATACAAAAACATCACATTGAACGTTCACAGTACATGGAGGATTGATATTAGGACAAAGGTTCCTTTGAAAGTGTTGCACAACTTTAAATTGCCAAAATTACTAAGTAGATTGATAGAGTTGAAAACATGGTCCTTTGTTCATTGCTTGACAGGGAAACATTTCCAAATGTGAGTTCAATTTTTGCTAATTCATTCTGTCACACATCATTTCACGGCGCCAAAATTTTTCTTCTGCATAAATATGGCAAATCTAACCGCAACTGAAATTACTGTCTTCAAAGCTCAGACCTTTTAAACGAAGTGTGTAGTTTACTAATGAAATGAAAAAATGCTTTTTGGTTTTAATATTACAAAGGGCAGCATTCATGCATACATCTAAGAATACTATAGTGTAAAATCACGAAAATGAAAAGCAATTTTTTGTACAATTTCAGGATTTCGGAAACAAGTATTATATTTTCTCTCTATTGAGCATATATTTTGAGCAATTTCCAACAAATCATCACTGGGCCATTGAAAGATGAAATCACCAAAGCCTTAATCTTTACTTCTTACTTCTCACCATTTAACCTACGCCATTTTACTCAATTAATTCGGTCAGTGGTCTTTACTTTTAAAATGTTTCATCTTGTTCAAAAGTGCGTCCTTTGTCATGTTTCGCGACAAAAATATATGACATTCATCTTGTGACTAGGCACTACATAGCCAAGTACATCTGGGAGATGCACTTTAAAGAATAGGCGACGCGAATAAATATATGCCTCATGCACAATTTCTTTTTTGTAAAGATCACAGACTATGTGGATAAAAACGCGCGTGCACCTGGTAATTTTTAAAAGTCTTCCAACACACAATGCAGCACATAATGCACACAAGCAAATACACATGCACCACCATCAAAACACTAACTATCCTTTATGACAACTGGTCATTACCATGTTAAATTTAGCACCTAAATTTTTTTAATTCGGCACGAAAAAGTATTTATATAAAGAAAAATGCGTTCAAAATTCGGTCCTGTAGTGTTAATTTTCACTCAATATGAATGTTTAGAAAGTGAAACCTTCTAAAATATTCCGCCTGAAGTGAAGTGATGTCGCAGAAATTCTATGATATTGTTTGTTTTTTAATGTCAGAGAAAAGACCACCTGAAGCAAAATTGTTCAGTGTGATCTTTAAATAAATTCTTTTCGTTTTAAATATTGCAGTGAGTTCTCCCGCGAACAACGTCCACGCGTCCACAAGGGTACTTTCTGCATTCAGACCGAAAACGGGGCACAATGCCAAAATTGTCCATGAGAAATCAACACTGAGGATACAGAACTGTAACTTTTTTCTGTTAAACTACATTCCTTAGCATTTTTATTTCATGTTGAGCTGATCTGAGGGAACTTGAACAAAGCTCTTCATTTTATGAAGTTTTAATTCATCTACTAACTAAACAAATCACTGCAAACAAAAGCACCATGCACGCACATCCATGCATCTAACATTAAAGATTCACTACATTTGATTTCAGCAATGAACCGAGTCACGTGCTTGAAAACTTCACCTTTGATACTCATCAATATTGTGACCATGATAGTTTTCATTATGATAACATAATGTGACAAAAAATAGACGACAGCACATTACCTGGATATATGGTGCAGAAAATGACCACTAGGTGGCACACAGCGCACCGTAGTGAGTATCCTAGCCTGGTTCCCTGTTCCAAGCCCATTTTGGGGCTATTCCTCCTTCAGCCTTTAGAATAGTTATCAACTAAGCCAAATCCGAGGCTTATTTTGTTCCGTATTGTTACACACCGAATCCGTTACAGGCATGTCAATCTGAAAATATAAATGAAATATAATTTAAAATCATTAAACAAGGATAAGGGATATATACATGACACAAGACGGTATTATGTTATTATTGCACATTAAAAACACGTATCTCTCAAAAATGTAAAAATAGCCCTGTGACGGGCTGAGGTGGTTTAAGTTGAATGTGTTAAAAAGATGTCAATTGCCAAATAATCAAACACCTGGACTATGGAGGAGGTTCACAAAAGAAATAAATTGACACAATGAGGTTCACACATATTTATGTCAATTTTGACGT
>JBCAUG010022231.1:0-65811 GCA_038406175.1 Haplosyllis leylae
GGGGGAATGCCCGAATCAGGCCCCCCATGCTCAGGTTCCCCCCAGCTTAGGTACCCCCCAGCTTGGATAACCCCCCCCCCCCATCTGGTACCCCCCCCCCACCACAGGATAAGACAGCAGAGGGAGCACTTGCTATGCGGCGGGTGGTATGTCTCTTGGGTTCACGCAGGAGGACTTTCTTGTTTTGAAAATAGCATTAGGTAATGAATTCTTATTTTGCTTGCCGCACGGACAGTGGTAGGTTTCAGCCCCAAACCTCCACCAATGCTGGTGGACATGTCTGCAAGCATGTGGATCAAAAAGGCTCTACTACCATGCTGACCACTACATAGTCAGTGGCTGTTGCACCAAAGGTGAATCTAAGGATCACACAAGCAGGAAAGCATGCAAGGGATCCACCCTTGCTTTGAAAGCCAGAGCAGTTGTCACCAGAAGTCCAAAACAGGTATATCAGTGGCCCTCCATAAAGGACTTATGTCTTCCAAAAATTAAAAAAGTCTGCCCTTAATTTTTCAATTCTATTATTAGGTTGAATAAATTTGTAATATTACGGGAATGAATTCTTTATTCTATATAAGGTCTTCCTTTGATTTCCGATACTATGCATTATTGATGAAGTAATATTGAAAATATAATTAATGTCATGTATTCTGTGCACAAATTGTTGCCTATTTTATCATTATGTATTTTGTCTACTTCGTCAACATAGTCAACAGGAAAATCCACTATGTTTCGCCCAAGTATAAACAATAACAATAATATTTAAATAAAATATTTAATAAATTTTAATAAAATATTTAAATAAAATTTAATATTTTGTGATGGCACAAAAATAAGTAAATTTTAAAAACAGTGCAGATTATTCTGTCTGCTGTGTTATTGGCAGACATCTCAGATAAAAATCTCAATCTCATCTGAAACAGGCAGACATTGTGTCATGGTGTTACCTCATTTGCACCAAACAGGTTTTTCACAAACACACAGAATTGGCAACAATGGCAATATTGGCATTAGAGGCTTTACAATGAGAAAACAAAAAATCCAGCAAATAAAATGTTAATCCAGTGAGTACTGAACCTGGGACCTCAGCCATTCAGGTCTAACACTCTCCTCTCTGAGCTATCAAGGCATGAGCACTTTATTCTTGGACTTGGATCATTCAGTTAGAACCTTTAGAGCATGACCATAGATCTATAAGGATCTTAGATCTCCCAAATAACACATGCCTTAATAACTCAGAGAGGAGAACATCAGATCTGTATGGCTGAGGTCCCAGGTTCAATACTCACTGGGGTAATATTTTGTTGCTGGATTTTTTTCACATGGTAAAAAAACCTGTAATGCCAGTATTGCCAACTTTTGTTATTTTGTGGAAAAATTCGAATGTTATAAGAATGACTTATCATTTTTAATAAATTTATTTTGATGAGTGTTTCTTATGATTATTTTTGACTTATTTGTAAACTAGATCTCTATTATATAGTTGGGTTTAAAAATATGGAAAAATAAGTAAATACTGTTTACACAGTTTTTACTGTTATTCTATTTTACAATCCTTGGACCCCTTGTATCACTTGGACCCCTTAAAGTCTTGAACCTTTATTTAAAGCCTTTTGCACTCCTTGCACCCTTGCATCTTTTTAATTCTTGCACTTTTGTACCCTATGCACTCATTGCACTCTTAAAAATCCTTTGTACTCTTGTGCACCTCTGCACCACTTTGACCCCATACACTCCATTGCACATTGGTTACCACCATCCACTCATTCCAAAAGTCAATTACCTCCAATCACTTCACTGTAAAGTAGGTCTAATTATCATAAAAGTGCCACAAGTTCCCTTCCACCCTTTTCACAAATCCCTTGCACCCTCTTAATCAATGATCAAGCTGACTCTAAATGAACCAGTAATGGATGTAAAAATATGTTCCCATTTTGTCCAATTCCATCACTGTCAAATTGTCCTTTAAAGATCGATTTAATTTTTGCTTGGAAATATCCTGTTTATATAGGTATTCTGTAAGAATTTGCACAAGTTCCATTTATGAGATGATGTAATTTGTTGTACATGACCAGTTGGAGAAACATATTTTATGGGTTACATGATAACAATTGTTTTGCTGCTTGGGAATTGTATTGTGTGAATGGGACAGTTACCGAGGAATTTAAATAGGGAATATTCAGTGATTCTGTAGAAAATGATGATTTCCAGTGATCATAATTTCACTCAGTTTTGAGGCCTGTGGTGTCCATAGAAATATGTGGTTGGTAAAATAAAAATCAGTCTGCAATTTTCTGTGAATTTCCAGAGATTATCCACAGAATTTTGTTCTTTCCCCAATCAAAAAATCGACGACTTTTATTATCTGGATGGACTAATTCACGATTTGGTCTTGAGAAGTACTGCCATGGTAAAAATGCTGCTGTGAAAGGTGTATGATGCTCGGACAGTGCAACATTTCGCTGACACTATCTCTAATCAGTATCCATCAACACTACAGCACACTATGAACAGGAAATATCAGGACAATGGACCTACTCGTGACGATGGCAGCTAATAGCGTTTGACAATGTAAAGCGAGGTTGTACGGTGTTCTCGTTTGATGCTAATAGGATATTTACTTCCTTCATGTCCTCGGGGATCTTGCTTCAAGATAGGCAACATGGACACTGGTCGTCAAGAGTTGTTTCCAAGAAAATCATTGAGCTACTTTGTATATAACCAGTCTGAACATTACCTTTTGTGGGTGACAGCAGTTTTGACCAACATTGGTGTTTGCTAGCAAGAGATTGATGAATTTGTGACTTTCTTTCTGGTACTCCGTTGGGAAATACTGCAATGAATATATGATTATGATGTTGGTTAAGTGCAGAAGGCAGTTGAAATTGAACACTGGAATTTGGTATTTCCATTCGGGTGTTATTACTTCTGCTGATCAATACCAACTATTTCGACTTGTCGACTACAGTTCAGTAGTCAATTTTCCAATTACCAAGGATATTTTGGTCAAATTATTGCTGGAAGTGAGAGTATCTAATTCTGTTTTCCATATGTTCCTTAGTAAAATTTATCGTATTACATAACATTGATGGAAATGTTTTACAAAGTAACTTAGTAATCATAGATCTATTAGAGCATGTCAGCATTACCTTAATATCATCAGTTTTGACTGCTTGAATATCATGAAATCCACCGTATTTCTAATAATTATTTCCAAGGCCTGATCCAAAATGTGCCGAGAAATTTGCGACAAGTTAGTTATAGTTCATTAACAAGGACCTCTGCCATGCAAATAGTCATGGTAAGAACATAAAATTGAATCGAAATGAAAGACTGAATAATAACTTCAATCTGTAATGGTCCGTTCAGACCAGCTTTTCTCTAAACTATTACGATTGCGATTTATCCATATATGTGTTTGTAATAAAATGGCAAAAATAGGGACACAACCCACTCCCGAGCCTAATCGCAAGCATAGTAGTATAGCATAGCCCATTTTCCAACTATTAGTTCACGCAATAGTTTAGGTTGAGAAAATAGTCGGTGTGAATCGACCATTAGTTAGGATTATCAAACATCGTTTGTTTCCAGTCAAAAGTTAATAATTTACGCCTGAAATAACAGACATTTAAAACTTGTTCTGTTTGTCAGTTCCATTCATGAAAACTTTAAAGTAAATGCATTGTCTTGTCTTCCTGCGCCTGAGACTATCAATCAATTCTTTCATCGGCATTATCGCTGCAGGTCATGAAACATTATTTCTAGGCCTAAAACTCTGCTGGCAAATAACCCAAAGGAGTCATTCGGATACCAAACTTGTTAAAAGGTTGCTATGTCTTGGATAATAAATGATTTACAGTGCAATAGTGAATCATAATGAACGACGAGCATAGCGAGGAGTTAATTAATTCACTATTGCACTATAGTCATACATTATCTGACTTACACCACGCTAATTAAGAGTATTAATTATATTATAATGAGTAATTGATTGCTGATTTGTGTTAGATTTTTTTGTAAAGGAGTGCGCTTGGTCTGAATGATTTCATTGATGTTGACTAGATTTGCTCATGTTATGGTTGACTGGTTTGAACTTTTTTCTGCTTGTTACATATATATTACTGCGTGTTCATTTGACTATTAGTTATCGAAATGGAATTGTCTGATGAAAGTCTTTGGTCAAATAGAGATTGGGATCCTTCATATTTGAATGAAATTTTTCAGTTTGATTTCTATGATTTCACAGATTTGTGGGACGTGAATGTTGTTGACATGGATTTAGTTTCTGAGCTTGAAAAGTCAGAGAATTATTCTCCTCTTGTAGAGGACATTTCTATGGATGATGAAAAATTGTGTTCTGAGGTAGGGAAAATTGAGAGTCAGTAAGTACTATTTATGTAGTTGTGGTAATCTCAGCTATTTAGTGATGTCTTGCATTAGAAGTAGATAGCACATACGTGTCTTCATGTACATTATATATTTTTTGTAGGTTGGTTGGACCTGACTACATACAATATTTTCAGTTCGATAGTGATGGGAACATGTTTGTTTTTCCTCCTGGATCAGGTTTTAGTGGAAAGGCAAGATTAGTAAAACCTGGTGATGACATGATTTTCGATGAAAGTCAGCTATTTGATGTTGATGTTTCAATGCAATCATCTTTGCTAGAAAGTGAATCAGATGTGTCTTAGTCATAAGAATTTTTCCAGTGAGATGATGAAAAAGATCAAATGGGTTACCAAAATGTATCATGAGCGGAGAGGTTATAGACATGGAATTGAAGGTCTTGACAATATTTCTTGTGATTTAGATGATGCCTCAATGATTAATGAAGAATCAGTGAGATTTGCTTTCTGTCGTTTCATCACTGAAGTGAAAAAGCTTGATGGATCCGACTTTCCAGGCAGAACTCTCTATGACATTATTATTTGTATTCAATTCCATTTGGAATGTCTTGACTTTACATTAAAACTTCTCAATGAGGAAAACTTTACAGATGTGAGGTTTACTTTGGATAACATGATGAAACTCAGAACCTCACAGGGAGTAGGTGTTACCGTTTGCAAAGCGCAAATTCTAACTGAATTTGAAGAGGATCTACTTTGGTCATTGGGTTTGCTTGGAGTTTCAGACCCAGAGACATTGCTGAACACTGTTGTTTTTCTCATGGGGAAAGGATGTGCTTTACATGCTGGTAAAGAGCATAGACTTCTCAGAAGTCCTATGTTTTCATCTCAGAATCAGTTTGTTAGAGATAGTGAAGGTCAAATACTTATGAGATATACAGAGGATATTGGTCTCAAGACCAATAAAGGAGGTTTAAAACATCGCAAAGTTGAACCAAAATGTGTTGATGTGTATCCTATTGAAAATTCTGAACGGTGTCCTGTGCACATTGTAATGAAGTATTTGGCATTATTGCCACAGAATCGTAAATGCAAATCCTTTTATCTGAGGCCAAGGAAGAAATTTAGACCAGATTGTTGGTTTGTGGATCAAGCAGTAGGAGTTAATACTCTGAAGAATGTTGTCAAGGAGCTCTGTAAGAAGGCAGGAATTCCAGGATATTTCACAAATCACTCTTTGAGGTCTACTTGTGCAACAAAATTATACAGAGCTGACATTGATGAGCAGTTGATACAGGAGATAACTGGTCATCGAAGTTTGGCTGTAAGGTCTTACAAGAGAACAAGTGATAGGCAACATAAAAGAGCAAGTAACTGTTTATTTTCAAAGTGAACTTTGGGGTAGAATATGCATAAGCTCTATCATATAGCTGTGAAATGATCATTATTGAAATGTGGTTTCTACAAGGAGTTGTTAGATATATTACTCAATATGCCTAAAATTTAATTTTGTTCATTGTTCATTTCATTATTCTATTCATTGTTCAATAATATACATTGTTACCAACTTTAATTGTGAGTTCCAAGTTCATTCTTTAAAAATATTGCACGCAAAAGACAATAAACAACACGCCAAGCGTGGTGTAATATTCATTTATGCTTCTTTTACCTAATTTATTCCAGGAAATAAAAATCTCTTCTTGAAGGTATTATTCTTTCTTCTCTGGAGGCACATACATTTTCTGTGATATAGAACAATTTATTTCGAAACTATGGACATGTCTTTCCCTGCAACAGGGCCATGACAGTTAATCTTCAGCCAGACGTGGCCAGGCTTCTAATGGCACCTTTTTTTCGGTTGCTCTTCCAATGCAAATATGTTGTCAGATATTATAAGTGAAACTATGTTGATTACTAAGATCTACAAGAAGGAGGCGCCCTTTGTTGCATAGGAATTGTTCAATTACTCGCAGTGTTTTGTTCTTGCCTGTAGCTTATTGCAGGCTCAATCTTGTTTTTTAATAAGATGTAGATGAATTGATGAATTACACGTATATCAATCGCACATGAAGTAGTTTACTCAAAGGTTTAAAGTAATATTCCGTGGTAGATCTATAATGGGCAGAACATTTGTGTGCTCAGCAAACGACCCTGGATCAAGCTCCACTACTTTTACAAGAATTTCTCAAATTCGTCCAAATGAAAACACAGGTTCCACAAAAACCTGGATTCAGAAGTTCACTACTTACAATTCGATGGTTACTAGTGGATTTGTACAAACATCGTTCACTATTAAATAAGTACTGGTCTTGAGATAATTTAGAATTTAAGAACCTTCTTGACTCTCTCCACCTAGCTGCGATAATCCCCTAGAAAAGACTTTAAAATAATTTAGATCTACATGCAATATTTGGCTATAATGTTTTTGACTTGAGTTTTCGCTCCTTGCTGCTTCCGACAGGTCGTGATAAAAAATAATCAGCTACCTGACATTAACTTTTCAAAGTGAAGCATACATCACCACCGCACCAAATGAGACCTAAATGAAGTAAATGGACTCTGTTGGGTGCTAAATAAATATTTACAGCCAGCAGCTGTGCTGGAATAAATATGAGATAGATTAAACTTAATTAACAGGTGATCTCTACCTCAGTGTCACATGCACATAAATCGAGTTGACTTTGTCACTTACATTGCAAATAGACACCGCCTTCTGGCCTAAGAGTAATGAGATTTTGTGCCTGGCTTCCTTACACTGAGAACAAATTAGCTGTTGTACATTCTGTTCGGTATTGAGTTCCCTGATGCCTAAAATTTAAGCTAGACAACGTAAACAAGCCTTGTACCAGGTGTAGAATCATTGTCTGCTTCAGCTGTGTGCTCTTTATCTTCTAACATTTTATTTCATTGCTGCAGTCGTTGATTGTTTCTTATAAAGACTGCCTTGATTTGGACTCCAGAGTAAAATAAATAACGCTGGTGAAACTGGTTGGAGGATCTATTATTTCAAATGGAAGAAAGGACTAGTGAGGAGTCACATGAAACCTCTAACGCATATGATCACAATTGTAATTATTAAAAGTTTGTATATTCATTGGAATCAATTCAGCTATCTTCAAACATTTGAATGTTCATTAAGCTTACGGTTCAAGGTGTCAGATTGATGACTTCGAAACAAAATAGAATTAGTTTGAGATACATACATGTAGAGATGTTAGATTATACTTTTTGAAATTTTGTCAATTGTTATATTCATTTGAGACCAAAAACTCGAATGTTACCTTGCTGGCTGTACGCTCTTCATTTCCTTTTTGAAATAATATGATTACATTCAATATTTGACCATTTTAATTTCAATTCTGATTTCTGACTGATGAATTCTCACTGTGACCTATCTTTTCTCTGATTGCTCAATGCTGACTTTAATTGATACTTTACTGATTTCTGATTGATTTTACTGACAGGTAGAACATGAAAGTATATTATAATTGCAATCAAAAGTATCTTCAGGGTATAATACCCTTGATAATATCTAACAGATATTGCAGTAAAATCGAACAGCAAAGAACTCACTTGGTGAATTGCAATGGCGTTCTCATTAGGATTGCAGACACAGGACACTAACAACAGATAGTTTTAGCTTTTTACTGTATGGGTGCAATTTAATTTTTGGCAGTATTTTTTCCAAGGTAAGAATTCAGTTTACAGATCGAAACGCAAACAGTACGGGGAAACATCATGATATGATTTGATGCACACAGATTCCTGATACTCTTGAAGCTTAATGTGAATAGCGGATGAAAGAGAAGAACTGCTATTACTTCTATCAACAATCGGTACAAGTTCAAAGGAAGCGACTGCGTCCATACTGTTTCCTGTACCTTTTCGTCGCCAACTGTTTGTCTGTGGAAACCAAATATACCGAGTAGTCAGTTGCACACTGTTAAAGCGGTGTCTTCTTTGTCGGTCAATATTACTCTTTATCAGTGTGTCTGTTGTAAGAAGGAGCAATCATTTCATCATTCCTGACTGTATCAAAAGAATTAGTCAGTTTAAGTTTCTTAGAGAAAGAGAGACAATACAGCTTGTGTGGGCACTGTGGTTGCAGTGGAATCTATTTTAGTTCTCTGGCGCTGTTGTGAGGCAGGAAGAAAAATTAAGAAAATTGTAAAAGTTACAGATAAATTTTATGAACATTTTAGATCAGGTTGACCACCGAATATTTTATTTCGGCATTTTTCCCATTTACAGAATATCTGAATCTATGTAGAAAGAGTACCGCCACATTAGAAGCTGAGTTGGGTGACGCAGGGACTCTGTGGTCGTTTATCCCGTCCGTAACCACTGCAGGACGGGACTGCCGAGTACGAATACTCGCTTGTGACGAATGCAAATTGAGCATCAGTGTTCAAGCTGAGGCCTTAACAAAATGCACAGCGATTAACCAAACAGCTTTGCCCAGATATGCCACCTGTTTGGAAGGGTAGGTAAATTTTACTCGGTTTTCTTTAATTGGAACTATAAGGCTCAAATTTTATATTTATAATAAGTTTGTGAACGATTTGGTGATATATCAAAATAGAAATAATATAAAAATAAAAATAATAAAATAGAAAAAATATTTTTATTTTAGTTGTACTCATCTGACAATCTATGAACCTGCTTACACAGATGTGACCACCAGATACATATTTGCTTCAAGCTTCAAGTATCTATCTATATCTTCTAGTCTGGTGTTAACCTTGTGTAATCCAGCTCTACAGTCCTCCATTGGTAACATCAGTGTCACGTACAAAGTACAGGGTGAGCATGCGTATTTCTGTCCACATACATTCAGGGTATGCCTAATTTTACCAGGTTTTTAGACGAATACTTGCTCTGCTCTTTTTATGACAACAAATTGTGTTATTGAACCTTGTATGAATTTTCATCCATTTACGATGTTTCAGAAAAGCTGGATGAATACAGAGGGATCACGAAAGGTGATACTCAACTGCTCAGTTCACCAAACTTTCCTTTGGGATACGCTGTGAGAGGTGAAGTGTACACCTACAAGATACGCAACATCGACCCCGGTGGCTTTGTGAGACTGGTATTCACAGACTGGGATCTCTCACCTCACAGCAGGATCACAGTGAGTGCCATAATGGAGCAAAGCATTAAAATCCTTTCTGTGAATATGACTTTCAGAGAAATAGAAATCTATTTGGAAGTAGAATCCAGGCTCCTATTGAAAAGAACGCTTGAGGAATAGAAGTTTTATGTCAGTCAGGAAATCTAATCTTTTTTGTCATAAGTGAAAAGCTTTCAGATATCTTTACTTGTGTCAAGAGGCTTTCATTTTTGTGAAGACAGAATTTCCAACCATCAAGTTTATTGATTTGAACTTACTGTGTGGTGATTCGTATCAAATCCCAAATCAAAAGAATGAAATATTTGAGTGCTCTAGAGATGTCTCTACTCACTTATGTGGGAGACAGACAAGATAATGGCAATCACACAATTCCAATTATGAATCTCAAACCACAGAAGATCCACTTTTGTTTGAAAATGATTCATATCAGTCAAGCCAGCCTTGAATATCTTAGAATGATGCACCCTCTTGTAATCCATGGATCTTAAGTGAGCTGGACACCTCCCTTGCCTACTTCTATCTCAGTTATTGATTATGATTGATTATGGCAGACTTGATGTTAAATTACCCCAAGCATGGATTGAAATTACTATGTTTTGGGGCAACTGATGGACTTGTTTCCTCAGTATTCTATGTTGATACATGTGATCATTTAGCTTACAAAACTGAAGAATAGAACTCCATGGCTCCGATGTTAGGAGTTTTTATTAAGTCTGATGAAAATACACTGCTCTTACAGAAGCTCTTAATATGAGGAAATAGTGATAAGTTTCCTTTGTGTTTGAAGCAGAAACCTCTGAATGAATCCATTATTCAAAAGTACACCCGAATAAAACATTGCATGCCACGATTTCTCTTTGCTTGATGAAAGTCGCTTTGCTTTGGAACTAAGATTACATGTATCAGTTGTCTGATGTTAGTTCCAGAAAAGAAATTGCCATTAATTGAATTCCGTCAAAGGAATGCTTGAGCAGAATTCTTCACAGCAATCTGTCATCATTACTCTGGCATATGTGTGAAAATTCTTCAATTTAAACGTCAAATTTTAAGCCTGTTGTCATTCCTTTTTAATTTCTTGACGAAAGATTTCCATTATGTGCATTTTAGGTAAGTGACAATAGAACAGCTACAGAACAACCTTGGTCTGTGCATTATGGAAGCAGCTTCCGTCCTATTGTAACGTCACGGGGACCACAAGTTTTACTCATATTTTACCCAGATGTTGGAATCATATCCAGAACCAATCACATGGGCTTTCAGGCTACACTCACTTTCGTGCCTAGTAAGAAATAATAAAGACTTTTATCACACAAAATAGAAATCACCATTACTGATAGGTACAGGCCAAGGAAAAGGCATTTAATTTGCAGTTTTGTCTGATTTGTGTTTGCTGAATGGCAAGGAATGTGGAACTCAAAAGTAGTAAATTGATTTTTGAAATTGCTTCCATTTCCTTCCTTCAGGGGATTCTCGCTATTCATTGGGAAGCTATTATTTCTCAGTAACTACGAAAAAGAAGAAGAAATATTTACTTTAAAAAATCTACTGCAATTGAGTCAAGATAGTTTTCCTGGCTAAATAATGATGTTTACGCGCTAAAATTACTTTCACTTCATTTCCAGAGTTCTTAAAGCTTGTAAAGGGATTCTATTAACTTTGTATTTTACTCTTGCTTGTGTGATTTTAGATAACAGTTGGCCAGAAAAACCAAGCACGGAATGTGGACATTACTACAAATATACTGCGGGGGAATTGATCAACTTTCATGGCCCAATGCGCGGGTTACCAGGGTATTTTGATTGTGTTTGGGTCATTTCTAAACACAGTGCCTTTGACTTTTTACATCTGCGGATCACTAATAGTTCTGCTCCGGGTAAAATCTTTTTCTTACTTACTTTTCCTATTTGATTTGTTAAAGATTTATTTGTTATTTTGATTTAAATTACTCAAACGGAATAAACAAATTAATGGTGACATGTAATTAATCATTAATTCTGAGAAGGCATGTTCGCCACTACATTCCAATTTAAACTGTTTTTTTTTGCCGTCTAGAAAGCTGGATAGATGAATTTTCAATTCACTCAGGGATAACTTCCAACACTCCAGTTCTCAGTAATTTACAGGACCACCAACTAATGAATAGGACATTTGAGGGCCAGGACGGCTTCTATGTTCATTTGAGAGGCTTCTACAACCTTACACAATACATGACCATGTCATTTGCAGCCTTCAATTTGGCCAAGCCAGGTAAATAATTGGATGAAGCACATATTTTCAATTGCTAAATATCAATGTTTTTCCTGAAACTTTCTATCAAAAAAGCTGATTTAACATTTTCTTTTTCCAACTACATTGAGTTCAGTGATAAATCATTTACCTTGTTGGTGGCTCGTTAGAGTCACCTTAGTGGTTGATTGATGTTTTTGCCCCAAAATTTTGGGCCCGTGGTGGGGACCTACGAAGGCCTTTTGCAGCTCAGTGACTATACATGGGATGATGGTTCTATTTGCAGGTGGTGGGGACATCTAACCACTATATGTTGTAATTGAACTTTTTATGACCTAGTGTGGTGGGCACCCAAAAACCTAGTTTATCATTGCCTTCGCACAACCTTCACACCCCTCACACCCCTCGCACCCTTCACACCCGAGAAAGACTATAAATAGTGATGCAATGTAACATCTGGTGCAAAGGGTGCGAGGGGTGCAAAGGGGTGCGAAGGGTGCAAAGGATGAGAAGGTTGGAGTGCAAAGGGTGCGAAGGGTGCGAGCCACCTGCATGTAAAACTTTCACTGCCTGATATTTGTTCATATTTCGAGAACTGGTGGTTCATAACTGAGATTATAAAATTAAAACTTTTAATGCGCATTGGGGGTAAAATAAATCACGCCAATTATTAAGGTGGAATAATGTTTGTGAGTGACTTCAATTCCAGAATGAGGTTACTGTCGTCACAGGCAATGATGTCGAAGGTTTAATTCCAGTGTGGATGGATTTCACTACTGAAGTCCATTGGTCACTGATACTGATGACATGTTTTGCCGCCACAATGAAACTGTGAACAAAATTTAGTTGCTGATGTTAAATGATGGAGTCTTGGCTAAAATGTTTACATGTGTATATGGTAAAAATAAATGGTGGTATTTGTGGCAAAATTTGCTTTTATTGTGTTAGTTGATAGCATTGAAATGTTATGGCAGAACGCTGGGTTTTATCATTAACTTAGTTGTATCCAACACTTCTCCTTGGTTCCTTTACAACTGTGTTAATAATGAAATGGTTTTTAGGATCTTGAGCAGGTAACAGAACAAAATGCATCCCTCCTCCAAGTTGATATTAAATTTACATTAACCTTACATCGGGATGCATTTTGCTATATTACCCGCTCAAGGTCATAACAACTGTAATGTTTATCACAAAATAATACCTTTGTAGAGTGAACAGATAGTGGGTGGTTCACCGCTACTGGCTATCACCACTTCATTGCATTATAAACCGACTTCAATTACTACAAACTGCAAGGACAAAATGTTTTGAGTTCCGAGGTCAATTAATGGAAAACTTGGTTCAAGCCTTCCCGAGGAAAACACATGCAAGGAATTTTCATCAGACCTAGTTTTGTCATCTTTTCTTCATTTACATAGAATTCTGTCGATGATAATGAAGAATTCTGTCGATGATAATGAATGTAGTCTTAATGATGTGAAAATAAAGAAATGAACAAGTCAATTAAGAAGAATTTGCTTCCTGATTCACACTGTTCATTGAGTTGATTTACTGTGGAGTGCCACTCCAAAATTTCACAAAACATTGATACGTTGTGGAATAAAGCGAAAAGCAGTGGAAAATGTGGCCAAAACTGATAGAAACAATAAAGTAGGGAAGGCAGAATGACTATGGGAATAGTCGGATGAGACAGTGGCCAGTGGACTACAATTCAGGTTGACTAGTCAGCATGAAAAAATCAAAATAAATAGCAGTAGCCAGTTAAAGTATGAACAATGAAAATGAAATTAGAACAAATTAAATTTTGATTAAGTTCCCTGCTAGCTGTGGTGGTCGACAGTTCATGGTCTGGGAGGGAGCTGTTTCCACAGTTCTTGCTTCAAGGGAAGGGGTTGATCAGCAGTTCTTTGTCTGGGGGGGTGGGGTGGTCAACAGATCTTGGTGTTGGGGAGGAGTTGTTTCAATAGTTCTTGACCCCTACTTCCCGGTGAATGGAAGGACATACATAACTGAAAACGTACTTGGTCGGAAAGGAAAAGAAAGGGACTTGAACAGCATACATTTAATTCTTGTAACTGAACGATCTTTAAAGTTACCATAATTCATTGCATAATGGTCATAAATTTGGTTTTAATTTAAACAACACTAAATTACGATAAGTGGGCGCAGAATCGAATTAAATGGCCACGAACTACTATTTGATGGTCAGTTAAATTGAAACATGTTGGCAAGTGTGAAATGTTAGGTTACCCGTGAATGGTATCATAAGAAAAGATCTTTGCTTAAATGATTGTCGATTGATGGTGAAAAGGAATCAGAGCAGAATCGACGCTGTGAATGATCATGCGGCGTGTAATATTTGAAGCTTTCAAAGTCTAAGTATCTTTTTCAAGTTTTGAGACTGGCCTGTGGCGATTTTGAAAAAATATCACTCTATTTGTTGGTTGATATGCGAAATCTTTTGTGTAGGTTTAATTCCCTTCCAAAAATGGTAAACAGGGAAATATAACTTGGTTGTGTTTTTTCCAAACTTTGGCAAGTCATGAATATTCAATATTCAGTAGTTGGTCTCACTTGGCCTATTTCAGTTTGTGGTATAGAATTGAACAAAAATGTCAGAGATTTCATTGTTTTTTGGTCTATTTGTCCGAATGTACTCAGTTGTGATAGTTGTATTAGAAAAGTTAACTGTTCACATTCACACAATAGTTGCCTGTACTTTGCTTCCATTCGATCCTGATAGAAGATTTAACAAGGCGGTCCATGAAAGGTTAATGTTGGAGCGGTGCTTGTTAAAATAATTTCACATGTAACAATGCTTTGTGATCAAGCTGAGCAGAAGGATGGCTTGGGTTTCAAGATTTGTTACCTGTGAAAAAAAAAATCTCAAATAGCTTTAAATCTGTTTGCAAATAATAAAAATGATCAAATCGTGTGAAAATATTGACACAACACTGTCATTTTAGGATTCACTGGGAACTTGCATTTTCATTGCGCCGCAAAAAAGGTTTAGTACATTGCACCATCCTACAGCACACAGTGTACATGGACCGTGGTGTGTATTGTTGACTGTGTAGTTATGGACTGGGCCGTAGCGCCGTCAGTGTGGCGCTAGCGTAGTGCAGCCATGCGTGATACGGAGCGATTGACGTCGTCGTTGCACGCAATTTTCGTACCGGCTGAACTGAGACCCCTGGTCGTCTCGATGATCGACTGCCCAGTTTTGAAACGACAGGGAATACACTTTGGTGTCACAGCTACTGGTGGAGGTTATGAGTCGCTCCTCTCATACTTCTGTTTCTCGGAACACTCACCTGATGTATGTTGGTATTTCGTCATATTGGAACTGAAATATTTGAGACGGCACCTCGCGGTGGCACTGCCTCTCATTCCCTGAACAGACTTTCAGTGAATTTCTTGAGCTGCAGAATGAATTTTGACAACCCTCCCCCCTCCCCATCCATCATTTGACCCAAATTGTTGGCTTTTTGACCTCCCCCCCCCCCAATTGACTCTTTTCTCTTTTGACCCGTGCCCCTGTTGGCTCTTTTGCCCTTGCACAGCAGTGCCGCCTCACTGTGATAGCGGAGTATCAACTCGTTTTATAATTTTGGATTTTCTGTTCTGAATATTTTGGAATTTGTAACTAATGTAAAGATTGGATGGTTCAGCAAAGAACCTCTTATGAAATTATAACGAAAAACGGTCCTCCCTCTGAATTAGCACAGCTGTTACATAATTGCAGAAATTCTATTCAAAGATTGCCGAATTCTATCAATATTCAGGTTTTCACAATTTTTGTCGAAACCGTATGTTATTTTTCCACGAAGTGTTGCAGCATTTATCTGAACGGAAATTTTCATCCTGGGCGTAATGTACGTTTGATATTATTTTAGTGGAAATTATGGTTGTTATCAGATGATACATATAGCAGATATCTTTGGGTCTCTCAAAACGAGTCAAATGTAGATTTGACACCAAAAAGGACCAAAGATACAGGAACATACTTTTCTCCCAAATCAAACTCACCCTCTTGACACAAACATTCACTTTGGAACTGTTTTCAACCATTCGATGGCTTTAAATGTGAACTGTTTAGTTATCTTTGACAGTCAACGTCCTTTTGCCCAAAGTTTTGGCACAGCTGTTTACAAGTGCAGCTGTTCAACAAGAATCGAACTTGTGGAATTGGGGGAGATGTGAAATTTCAATCCAAATAACCGATCATTTGTTTCAAACTTAAGGAAAGTCACATGTCATCCAAAAGCCATTTAAATTAATTTTAGAATATCGGATGAAAGTTGTATTTCAAAACAGCTACATGTAATCTCAGAAGATTTCACACCTCACTTGTCAGTGGAAAAGACCAAAACTGACATTTCAATGAGAGCCAATTTAACAGTCGGATTCCTCAGTGTGTCATTGTCTTTTAAGGAAGTTTTTATGACCATTTGTTAGAAAGTTCAAGCTCCAAAAACCAAGCCGAACCAGGTGAGACAGTATTCCGCGTCCCTGGCAGAAGCCAGCGGGAAGCTGTGTAGACAGTGAAGCTGGGACGCAAGTGGCTCAGGAGAAGAACCGCTACTCGTATCATAGTCGTAACAACTACAGTAGGGAAATGTCTTCAGACCCGATGAACTGCGCGAGATCACAGCCGTCAAGGCTTTCAAAACATAATTAACGCTCAAAGTATCGCTATCTTTAGAGATCGTCAGACCTTGAGAATTTCTCCGAGTACTGCTTTTCTTGTTTGATGTGGCAACCCAATTAGCGCCGTTTTCTTCCTCCTTTTAAGTTCAGAAGATTAATCTTCGATTACATCAGAACTTTTTCACAATGTTTATTGTTTTGTGTGTTAAGTATTCTTTGCAGTTAAAATCATTCGATTTTTCCCCGTTCGAATTTGGAAAGATGATTACCCACCATTGCCATTAAATTCCTACAAAAAAATCTGTTCAAGGTAATGTCAGTTTTATCCCAACGCACAGTCAGGTGATTTACGAAGCAGTTGGGCATTACGGATATGTATGTAAAATGTATGTGTTATAGTAGTACAAGAAGGAGAATAGAAACGAAGTATGGGATATTGTGTGGAAAGAATTCATCAATGCGGAGGTAGAGCCTTGTTTAACATTGGTTATCGTTGTACACAAGTTATTGTGCATATGCCTGGGTATTGTAGTGTGAAGCTATTGTCTAACAAGCATTGCTGTTCTTCTGCTGGATGCTGCTGACATTCTTAGCTCATGCTATATATCGTTTCTCATCGTTGCTTGCACACTTGTTTGTGAGGTAGTTATTTTTTGTTTGCGGGGGGGAGGGGGGTCAAAATACTCTTTGACACCTATTATTAAGGAATAAGGTTATTCGTCAACATGCATTCTTTTGAAATTATAACCTGTTTGCGAAAATATGTCATGACTCATGTTGTGTAACATTCAAGGTCGGCATATGGATAAATGAAACTCTAGAACAAAGCGTTACGTGGGTAACAAACATCTGATTGAGCGGTGTATTTGTGAATACCATCTGATTTAGGTTGTAATTGTGGATACCATAGCAAACTATTAAGTTAGAAATGAAAGATGCACCCTGCATTCTTAGGGCCACGGGCGGAAAGCCCCAAAATCCAAAACAAGGCTACCTCTGCAACAAAATGCATCACTGTCCATAGAATGGAGAGATGTTTGTGCAGAGTATTTACTGCGATCCCTTGATGTTGTTCTACAGTGCTACGTGAATCCGCTTCTCATGTACACGCAGTTTGCTATTTATAACCAAGAGTAATCAGCAGTTTGCCTTCGCTCATGGTAAATATTTCAGCGCAAATATAAATAAAGCAAAGTACTCTTTTGTACCGGGGAATGAGCATTGTGCAGTGATACTAATGAAATGTGTTGACTTCCGAATGCGTTATTTTTTGCTGCTTAAAAAATAAGGAACAACGAAGTAAAAAGGAAATGTACAAATCTGAGTGATTGAAGTTCAAACTAAAAACTCCGACTAAGTTTCTGAAGCGAGTTCATAAAGTCACATTTTTTGTACGTCAGAAGTATGTTGCTGTGAATTTCTTAACATTTAGGCCACCTGTGTTAATACAGAAGTAAAAGTAAAAGTGCACTCAGATTCAATATTTCAGTGAAAAATATTGTTTTACAGCAATTGCCTCTTATATTTGTCTTCTTTTAGTAGGGGAAAGTAGCTTTCGTACTGAGGGCATCAATTACCATCATGCGGGTAGTAATAGATGATTCACTGATTTTTTAAACATGGCAATAATCATCGAACGTTCACAGGATCCAAATTGTTTTCCAAGGTTTGCAGATTGTAATACGTCACATCGAATTGTGTCGTCTCGGAAGTCCCCAACAACGGTATTAGTGGCGGGTGGTTGCCCACAAAAATTTAAATAAAAAGTTTGCTTGCTTATTGTACGTTGTGACTGTCAATCATAAGTATCAATATCCTCGTCCCTGATGGAGAGGTTGTATTTTAATCAAACTTTCAACTGTCTACGTGCCTTTGTTTGGAACTGAGGGAGGTGATGATCTTTATCTGTTTGATTAATAATCTGAGCCAGGTTAATCTATGTAGAACATTTAATTATTAGATTATTGTAACGGAGCCAGAAGTACTCCATTGCGAAACTTGGCAACATACACCGCTGACGATTAAATCCATTTTCTTCTTTAAATGGACTATGGATTGCATTGTTTCATTGCGTTGTCTGATAGAAGGGGTCGCCATATTTGGTCTGATAACCCGGAATGACAAGGATTATTTATGACTGAAAAGGCGACAGACTTGGGAGGTGGATTCATGAAGAAAATTGGTTATCAAGAAAGTATGGAATCTCGAATACGTGGTCTGGCTTTGATTTTAAAAGGAATATGAAATTCTACCAGGCAAATGGCTTAAAATATCAAAAAGCTGCATTATCCTGTTCTGTTTGGAAATTATGTGTGAGAATAACACTAAAATATATGAAAAGTGATATAAATATGGAAATCTTTTGAAAGACACGGACAGTTGCGGAGGGGTGATAACTATTGTAGCACTTTCAAAAGTTAACCATGTCTGTTTATGGCGTGATGGGATATCGTTCCCCTCCGTGAAGGTCGTGGTACGGGGGCAATCACGTTTGTGGCGTGTAATTATTGTTGTGTTGTCGCGAATTGATTTGAACACAGACCTCTGCTTTTGACAAACTCTGGTAGTTTTGTGTTTGGAAGATTGGAAAGCGGGGTTCTTATTTGTGCTACACTGCAGGAATGACAATAATATAATTGTTAACATTAGTGGATCTGGGGGGGGGGGTACGCCAGGGATGCGCCCCCCAACTCTGGGCCATAATGTCCTTATTTTCATGTAGTTTGTTGAAAAAAATGATCAAACTATACGGTGACGCCCCTCAGGGGTCGGCGGCCCCCTCTGGGAAATCTTGGAAGAGCCACTGGTTAACCAGAAAGAAATAGATAAGTAGCCCAAATTGACAAGCTAAGCAATCTAAATGATCCGAATTAACAGCTTCTGCTAGTTTGGATTTTCCTCTATTTCCAGGAACAAAACCCAGTTCTCGACTAATCTGTCTGGTTTCGTTCTGATTTTTACGTTGTCATGCAGATTGAATGTCCCTTTTATGGAATTTTGTTTAGCACTTGTGAATCTTTGAGTTGAAAGGGTTTTTTGTCACAAAGGAATTAGAATTTACATTTCAGGGACGTAAAACTGAACCGAGTTGGTTTCTCTGGATCCATTTCCACATTGCGAGGCAGGTTACCATATTGGGAGAAGAAAGCCAATTACTTTATCTGATCTCTGAATCAGCCGCCGCCTCCATCCCAAGTTCCAGGGTCTTGTCCAAGAAGCGGTGCACTTGACCTTTTCAAGCTTAAATATTAATTGATTTGTTATCCACCAAATTAATTAGATATGTCTGTGCCTGGTTTGGAGCGAAGCGTAGAAGTCCCTGGGTACTAGTGAGTAGTGACTGGCGACATGATACCCCAGCCTTTCAATACCCATTGCATGCAGGAAAGCAACTTTTGCCATTTCTATCATTTGAACACATTGAATTGAATTGCGATACTTGATGGCATCACGAGTTCATGTGAAATTGAAGGAAAGGGTAAAGAGATAGGACATACATAGAACCTTACGTCAGCTCGCTAAATCGTTTTTTGCTTGTCTTCAAAGATTTTTCTTGACATGCTAGTGAGAGAAAAAGAGAGAAGCGAAAGCCTTGGTGTGCGTAACTACATACTTGCATGGGGAGATATCATTTACCATTAGCCTTCGCTCCGAGAAGCTTTTCCACGAAGGCATTGGATTCTTCCGTTTGCATATGCTAGAACACTGATTATCTCACAATGTTCGCCGTTGAACAACACAGTTAAAAACCGTGTTACAGGACGCGCTATATATATCTATGGTTACAGCTGAACATGCGTTTCCAGCTTAATTACTCGTGTGGACGAATGTGTGCGTGTCCGAAATTTTTATGCTCTGATTCAGGAACGGAATCACAAAGATAAACTTAAGATTTAAAATTAGCTAGCACTGGCGGCAATAATACCTTTAATGTAAAATTCTGGATTGAGGAAGTATAATAGAGTGAATAATTGAACGTTAGTGTCTAATAGTGAAACGTTGGTATTTTCTGTGGTTTCAACTGGTTGCTGCATTATAGCGAAGTGACAGTTATTTTTAGTGACGGCGAAAGTTTTGACTAACAGAAGAAGTTGATATCAAGAGTCCAGCTTTAGACGAGAAAGTCAATGGGAGAACTAAAATTTCCACTACATATTCAACTGATGTCACACCGAGTTCTTTGCGCAAATTGTATTTAGATTCAGGTCTACCGTCCCATCTGTTTTATCCGCGTTTTATACTAAGGCTGTTACCTTAGTCACTTTGCTTGCGTTGTTGTTACTGGGATTTGGCACCGTCTCTTGGCTCAATTATCCGCAACAACGTTTTTCCGGTCAGCAAACTATCTCATTTAGCCTAATGATTCGGACATTTCCAGGTCGACTTGCTTAAAGCTCGTCTTTGGATCTTCAGTGCATTGTGTTTTACGAGCGCGAAAAGGAGAGGAACAGGAGAAACTCGGTTCATTTCTCACTACTGTGCAAGTAACAGAAGTGAAGTGGTGCACACGTAGTCCTGGTGTTCGGAGACGGTCACGGCAGACAGTGAGTTCGCCTGACATTAAACGTTAAGGACAGATAGTACTGCTCGTCGCTTTGAGGCATTTGGCTTGAGTGAGTTTAACGAGTTTAAATGAATCTTTTCTTTCTCTGTGCGAAGCGATCACTATATTTGATAGTAGTAAAGTGTGTGAAACTTCCGACGGAATTTTTTTCTCAGCAGTTTCACCTTGATTGAATCAGGACTTGTTGGCGATTGATCCAGTGATTTAATGATAGCTTGATTCCCTACTAGATTGGAGTTAAGTAAGTAAGAAAAGTGAAGTAAGTGGTGAGGTGTCGATCTACTGGCGTGAGTGACAGGCTGGTTTGCTCTGCGCCGGAAATAACTACTGGCCGCTGTGACTCCCGCGGATCTGATCGTCCAAGTGTCTCCAGGTTGACGCACCAAACACGAGTGCGTGGTCATTATTAAACGATGCTTGTTGGACGAAGAGAAGAGGGGAGTTGATATGTTAAAGGCACTCTGCCGAACGAACCACCGTGCTGCAAGTTGTTGTTTCATACATTGATGACGGTACAATACAACACACCTTGACCTGACAGCCACCACTACCACCAGTTAGTCGGTGTAACTGGGCGTATAGCTGCCACTCATTGCTGCGGCTTCTCTGAACGGACTACCACAAGGGCACGGGAGCACAGGTAGCCGTACCTGCCTTACATTGTTCGCCCAGAAGCCCCTCAAGTGATTAAGCTGTCGGCGGTGTGGTACAGATCAGCTGTGATCCCGCGTGAAGCTGCTGGATTTCGTCTTCGTCGTCCGTACCTTGTTACCGCAGATGGTGCACACAGGATAAATGTGAAAGAGAGAGTCGGGTTTGCCCTTTGTGTAGTGGAGTTATATTATGAGAGCTGGATGTCGATGTAGGATGTGTGTACAGCATGTTTGTTACTGGCACGGGTGCCTGTCTCATGGATTATGTCCAATACAACAGCGTGGATAAGCCACATCAGCACCGCGTGGACCTTCCCCTGCCCTCCACGGGACTAAGACCTTCTTCGCCGAGCAGTAACCACCGTCACCAGCCTTACTACTGCTTCAACAACCACCATCGTTTTAACCCTACATGTCGAACATCGTCGTCGGCAAATCGTAACTACCCGAAGTCATCAGCTGTCACATACGACATCACAAACACCTTGGTATCTTCAGGGGCACGGCATCGCCCAGAGGTGGGACAATTGAGGGGTATTACCCCAACAACCCCTACTCCCCTCCCAGGGGCATGGAGTACCCTCCCCATCCCATCACACAGCAAGGATGCTGGTTTATGGAACCTTTGAGGGTAAATAAAAATGTTTTTCATTTTTATACAACTTGTTTGTGGGAATCAGTTATCTTGTCGCTCGATGAATAGAAATCTTCGCTGTGTTGCAATTTACTACAAAATCTTCTCAATCATTATTAATATTCTAAACTTTAAATTTGAAAGTTTTTCTGCAATAAAAGCAGCATACTGACCTCTGCGTAAAATACCTATCACAGACATCTGTCCCGGACAGGCCGGTCTTTAACTGCCTTGTTAATTCCTTCAAGGATGTTTCCTTGTTATCGTCGACTGCAGCTTCTTGGGTTTCTATTAACTTCCCCTTTATTTATTTTGATTAGAACAGGGTCTATTTCTAAATAAAAATTACCTGAAGACGCTTGTCTTTTTTCATCTAGGGTACTTCTTAAGGTTCTAAACATTCTTGGGTCATATCTACTTGATATCAACGACCTTCTTTTTAGGTTGGACTGTCAGACTTCTTTTCATAAATACCGTAACTTTATTTTTCCATTCTAGGCCTCCCCATTGAATTGCGATAAATTTGTTACGTTCTGCATACGCACAACTGTAACTGTAATTCAACATTGTTTATTTTGTATCTTTTCAAAGAATTTTTATATGTCTGTCGTTTCTGTGCTTAGACTTAATGTGAAAACGTATATCTTCTTTCTTACTTGTTACAGACCTTCACAAAATAGACAAAAATGGTGTCCAAGAAGCACTAATCGAGGACAAATAAGGACAAATATTTCACGACTTACATACTAAAGAATGATGCGTTAACATTGGTAGAAACCAAGACGTGCATATTGCTTATGTCGTCTTGCTCATGTATAAGTAATAAGGGGTACTTCATATTATATGAATCCTATTTGCCTTTTAGTGATGCACAGAGACACACAATAGTAGATGATAGAATTGTAATACGAACATTACATGACAACTAAACATGCGAGGGGAGCCCTCTTAATTGATTACAATGATAGAGCTAATAGAAGTTTGTATTGGGAGAAATACTAGAGATTATTTGAGATGGAATTGGGGAGTTGGAGGGTAGTTGGAAGCTTAGGTTGTGGCGAAGGGGGAGTGTTCAGAGCAGCAATGTTTAAAGTCCTCATTGCATGCCTGTTTCGGATTTGCGCAGCTAAGAATCTTTCGTGACTCAGACGGCAGCCACGCCACGGGATCGGACTCGACCGGTCCTTGGGCCAGAAAGTCGGCGGCATCGCCACCACTGATTCCAGCCGTAACGTGTCATAATTGACGATCAGTTTGGGCAGTGATTTTGTGCAGCGATTATTATTGCTTTTACTACGTGCCGCCGTCGTCGTTGTTGCCGTCGATGATGATCGTGGAATTGGCTGTGATTATCTCTCAATATTAACATGGCGTGACATGTCAGGACAGTAGAAACCTGCATAGAAGGAAAGAACGGATAAAAAAGCCTAGTTTATCCTTGATTAATTTCTTTACGATCAACATGCGACGTGAGTTTACTGACTAGAATACAGGATGACATTGTAAGACTTCCCTCAAACTCTACAGAGTATTTATTGCAGTATTCTATCTGATGAATGTCAGTAATATTAATATTAGCAAGGTCCAAAGAAAAAGCAGAGGAAAAAACATGACAATTAATAAACTATGGATGGAACAATTGTTGATCCTTTAAACTGTGGTACGTAATCAAGTATAACCGGTCGGCAACATCTTTCAGAATATCTGATACAATCTTATTGACGATAAAGAAGACTATTGTAATCAATAAAAAAAGTCATTCACTTTTCAAAAAGAGAAAGAGTTAACATTATTTCTACAAAGGAGAAATTTGTTGTGATCGGTTTACTGTTAAAACTTTAATCGTTTTGTATGGTAATAGCTTGATGATTACAGTCCTTGAGTATCTCGGAGATCATCATTGAGATATGAATAATTCGATATACGTTACAGTGATTTTATCTTTATTTGGTAATGACAAAATTGTTGTCGCAAAAGTAACTGATGATTGCGGCTTGAGATATCGTGAGCGCAGTTGTCATGACCAGCGTCGCACGCAGAGATAGTCTATTTTATTGACCAATAGGTCTTCCTTTTCCTCGGTTTCTTTTCCCATTTTTATCGCTTTAAACCATTCCTTGTGGAATTGTTTCAAATTGTGTGTGGAAACTTGCAAGGATAGGATTTTTTTTCAGAACACACACTTAATATTAACTGTTCTGTCCTGCCCCTTGTAACTTTCAAAGTACTTATCATAACAACCCAGTAGCATCTTATTTGCTTTGTTAAAAGTTGGAAAATTGCAAGGTAAAAACTTTGGAAAAAGTAATTCCCGTCTTTGTTTGTGTGGGCTGACAAATAGTTCTCTAAATATGGCAGATAACATGTCTTTGAGTCTATTTAGTTTGCCTGTAGGATAAAAATATTTTTTGTAATGCATGTGTCGTGTATGCGTGGCCCCTTCTTTTAGTTTTAAGAGTCTTGGCACATTTTCTTCACAAATTGAAAAAAAAATGTTTCAACAGTTGAAAATTCCTGTACCTTTGTAACTTGAAATAGTTTGAATAAATCATTAGAGAGGCAATTTTGAGAAATACTAGACCTGACAGTCTAGTAATGAGTCTAGCAATGAAGATTTCGACTATGAGCTAAATCGAAACACGTCGGGGTCAGGATTTGTTGACTACCTTGGCGAAAACGTTGAATTAGCCGATCAAGAAATTGATGAATTTTGAATTAACCATTAGCATAGTGTATTCTTAATATATTAATTTAGAAACCTCTTCGATTTAAAAGTTTACAGGCTCCTATAAAAACACTCAGCTAATGTTAACTGGGGAAGTTAATGGTTACGAGCAAACTTTTCAGTTCTATACTTTGCATCGGCTTTTATCTGTCAATGGACAATTTATTTGTGAACGAGGTGGTATCTTGTATTTAATACATCTCTCTTTCAATGAACATTGACCAAATTGGAAGAACTAACTTTCTTACGTTTCCCCGTTGACCCTATTGATTCATTGAGGGAGAACTAAGGACCACCTATAAAATTCTGTCTGCCTCGCGGTACATGACCGTTGTCGTCAAGGTATGAAGTCACACAGGAGGTCCTGTCGAGTCCTTGCCGGCCGGCCGGCTCATCGTGCCTTCCCCGCGGCTGTGTCCCCAACCTGTCACGGAGACCTCACCCAGCCCCGGGCGCCGGGTGATGGATGGATCTACTAAGCACACAGCCTTCTGTCATAGCTGCAAGATTAACCTTTGTTATGTTCAAATATACAGCCTACAATTGAGTTACGCAGCTCATACTAATAGCTATGGTGTACAGAATATATAAATTTAATTATTTAGTGCAAACCTTTAATGTCGCAATAACATTACATTTGTGGCATAGTAAGTGATGGCAAAAGCAAAAAATTGAAATTTTTTTTTGAATGGTGCTTTTATTTTCGACTTAGTGAACATGTCATCTGAGAAACGTTATTTTAACTGAGTTGTGACTTGTACTTTGTACGTGAACAAAACATTGCAATATTGGTTTTTGAATTCTGCAAGAGTCATATCAAAATTTAAAAATAATTTAATGCTCAGTTTTTCCATGACACTGTGCAGTATTGGAAGTCCGATGATCTTTTTTGTATCCTTTGGTCTCGGGAGAAAATGGATAACGATACAATTCAAATGCCTTTGAGTCAGAAATGATTAATTCTTACGGAGAAATGACGGTTCGCTTTTACTGGGCTATCGATGCTTGTCGTTCACATCACTGGCTTCTGAAATTTAGGATTTTGTCATGTATCCTAAATGAATTCCCTTCTACTCGAGATCAACAAATTGGGAAGTAGTGACTTTAGGAACTTATCGACGATGGACAGAAAAAGCTAACAAAGAAACCACCACCTTCTCTCCATTGCATGAGAAATGCGAAGTTTGCAAAAGATGCCATTGTGTAAGGTGTATACTGAGACGTATACACAATATATATAGTACAAGGTCTTGTATTGTCTAGTATATACTGATCACCTTTGTGTCTATATTATACATAGCGATCACTTGATAGCTCATATCCATAGTTGTATTTAGGTTAACGCTGGGTAGAGATACCACACACAGTCTTTTGTTCCCGAGGTGAAGAAGCTTCACCGTGTTGAGAGATGGTCAAGAATTGAGAAAAACGGATTTTATCTCACGTTGGTTGCATTTTCCAGTTTCTAAAATTGGCAATACTTGATTGACATTTTTGGCTAACTCCAAGTTTAGCTAAATCAGATCTTTTATTCACGAGATGTTTTACTGTTGAGTTCATGTGCCTCAAAACCCTGACTGAAATCCCATATTAGCAAATGTACCAACCATGTATGAAGAAACTGCTACAGTAAATCGAGTTTAAACTAAATAGCCAAAACGTTTGATTTGGTGACTCTGGCGCGCCAGCTAAAATTATTTTCCTTGTACACTGCTTCTAACTTTACAAAAGTTCGTGGCGTGTCGTTCCTTAAACTGTGGAATAAAGCAAATATGATCAGATAATGAAGTAAAAAACAGTGGTTCAATTAATAAGATGAACCTGTCGAGTCACTGAAAATATTTTTTCGAATGAATTAGCTGCCATTAGTAAATATCATATTCGCAAAGGAGCTTTGCGATGGATGCTTTTTGAAAAATCTTTCGAGCAGTGTTCTCCGAAATATTACCAATATATCTCACTGTAGTTCATCGTGAATGGTATTAATTGTTTTGTAACTATTGCATCTGTGGGGAAAATTTGATTGTTTTGGAATAGAACTTTCTGGATACCAGTTCTTCCTATAAGATGTTCCCTCCCCGTGAGCCCAAATATGAAACCCGTTTGTACTAAATTATACCCAAAGAATAGTCTTGTGCTCATGATTATATTAAATATTTCACAACCACTGTCACAATTTTAAAGACGTAAAATAATTAAAATTAGCAGATGGCGTATCTCGGTGGAAGATGCTGCGTCGTAGAATGGGCAAAAATAGTCGGTCACGGGTTCTGAAACTGATTTTTTTAAAAGTTGAGCACAAACACCTGATTCCAGGTCAAACAATTTCATGTAATGTGCAGAAAGTTATACCAACCGTATAAATACCAATGACATTTATATCTGGGTTCAATCTAAACTAAAAAAAAACAGTTTCCTTCTTTTTTCCAACTCCATCATCATCATCTGTGTTTCAAAAATGGATCTTTGTTGAGTTCAGTGGAGCTCGACTGTTTTTCCGTTGTAACATTGTGTGCTGTATCCGCTCAGTGTTTAAATAACGCCACGCACCTGTACGTAGAGAAATGCGTTAATTACACGAAACACTTTTAGTGAAAAAGGAAGTGTCCTAGAACCACCTCAATACCTTAACCAACCCTCCATTAAATACGTAATTATTTGTGTAACATTATTCAGCGCGATTAGCATCCAATGGGGCAGGTACTTGGGGGTTCCTTGGAGGAAAAAAAAACTTTGCGAGCGCAAATAACTAATTGTGTTCGGCTTGTTTTCCCTTTGCTTACATCTTGGTGTGAAAATTGGTCCTTAATGCTAGGTGATTAAGAGTATCTAAATATGGTTAACACTGTGAACTACCTAAAGGGGGTGTTCATGCTCGTAATTGCCCCCGTGGAATTAAATAGGTATGGCTAATAAATAGGGTGAAGAAAAAAAGGGATAAAGAAATCGAAGGGAAATATTTCGTATTATAACTAACGACACATTGGACTTGCAGTTTTGTGCTAAGTGTTCTCTTTTGCTTAGTCGCGCCGTCTCTTAAGAGCGGAGCGACTTATCTGGTTGGTTGCTTGTGGTCACGTACAAAATTGTTGATTTCAAAAAATTTCATCAGATTTTAAAAATTCACCTCTCTTTTATTTGTTTTGCGCAATGAAAATTCTACCAGGTTTGTTGTTCAGCTTTTTGTGCTAAATGCTGTTAATATTTTTAAGCCTATTGATCAATCCTCAGCCCTAGCTCTGCTTCATCACGGTAATGACGTGAAGATTCACAATTTACGTCAGGAAACTTGCGTAGTATGTCAAGTCGATGGCTTTCAGAGGACATCATTTTACAACTCCTTACATAAGTCCATTTGCAGATTCTTTCATCGTTCAGTTTCGGAACTCGGATGAGGTTCGTCAATTGATTGGATTTAAATTAGCAACTCGGAAAAAAGGAAAATTCAGATGGGAGGCTGTCTGGCTGTTTCTTTCGAGGCGAATAACCTCTAGTAATTGCGTCTGGTCGACTTGTGTTTTGAAGGTTTGGAGTAATTAGCTGATAACTTTTCCCAGTGGAACAATATCAACTCGAAATCCTTACGAACCTAATGGCTCATAAAATTGATATTAGCAAGACACACTCAAGAAATTATTTATGAATGTTGATAAAAGGTTTTGCAAACTAATGTTGCCTTATTACTGGATATGCTATTCCCAGAACCGCTATTTAACGAAAGAAAGATTTGCTTTTCAAGCATCTGACATCATCTTTCTGTAGTCATGACCTTTCTTTACCGTGTACTTAAAGGAACCCCAATATTGACTGCAAAATAAATACTGAAATTTCTCTTTTGACCAAATATGAAGAAACCTTTTTTCTCACAAGAGAAATATTTCTGGTCTTTGTCAGTGTCACCTCAATGGTAACAGTGGGGCACGTTTGTTTTGAAATTGAAATGGCCTAGCAATTGGCTTGCTCCACCCTAAAACCATTTGTGGCGCTGCTAGTCCACTAATAAGATTAATAAACACTGAAAGCTAGGACTTTTACCAACCAATAGTATGGGCATAAAGGTGAATATTTCATTATGTTTGCCTTGCTGTCAGGTCTAGTGGGAAATCAGGAAAAGGAGAGCCACTTCAAGCAAAACCGTCTTCACACATTGTTGTTTGACTGAAGTTTTGTGGAACTAGGGTTGTCACTCACAAAATGTAGTGCTTAATGTTTAAAAGGCAGTCAGGTTATATTTGAGAAGGGAAAAAGAAATGTATTTTTATGACTGTTATTGCTATGTAGACATCCCTATGTAAACATTTAAGTGCGTAAGTAACATCTAATAAACTCAGTGCTGTTGAATACTTACGTGACTTTTGGTTTGGGGGCTCAAGAAAATTATTTAGAAATGGACGTGTAACCTTTATCAAACCCAAGAATATCCCATTGAATCCTTGTGTCAATCCGATTCGCTGAGTTGATCACGTTTTGTTTCCTACCTTATTTCGCCTGGTGACAAGAAAGTTCCATCTTTTTTTCTGAACAACATAGAAAATTGGCTTTGATGAATCTTATGTCCAATATCCAATGCACAATCCTTTTTCTGTTTGGTTTTCGCATTTTGTGCCAAGATTCTAACCATCTTCATAAGTTTGAAATAGACTTCAGAAAGTAATTAAAAATGCACAGCAAAATGGTACCACACCATTTGGAATTGAATCAGCGCATGTAATGCAGTTTATACGGTAAATAAAGGTATTGGTGGTGGAGTGGAGGAGCGAGAGAGATTAACCTTTGGCTGTAGAGTCACTGTTGTTTTGCCTGGTGAACAAAGAGTCGGTCAGGGATCCAAACACCAACTAATACTGTACAGTGTTCAAACCATCAGACATCAACCTGCATATTAGTAGAGCGCCATATTTATTTGAAGTCCACACGCCAATTGTGTGAAAAAAAACGGGTCTGTAAAGTGAAGTTGGTAGGCCTCCTTTTCTGTTCTTTGTGTCTGTAACAGAACTGGAAATTAAGAAGTCATGTAGTAAAGGTGTGATAGTGATCGGTGCAAATCGCAAGAAATTTTGTAAAAAAAGTTAAGAGGTACGCTATAGTTAGAACATCAAATCCAATACATTTTATGAGAAGGAATTAAATGGAATATCGCATACACTTTGGAAGTTGACTGGTATTTTTCCTTGCCCGGTGGACCTACAGGGACTAAACGAGGACTCTTCTGTAATTTGCAAATAGGACATTGAAATCATATCATCAGGAATCTTCCTGTCAACGTAAAGAGACCTGTGGAAAAGGGGTGGGAACTGTTTGAATAAGAGGAGGGATATACACAGTGAACTGACAATAGATTCCAATGTAATTATCCGCGCCAGAACATGAATAATGAATGTATGATGTCGCAGCCGATGTCAGGGATGGATGATGTTGGTGTCCGTGCCACCGACCTATTCTAGGAAGGAGTGACGATTTCAGACTGAACCATTGGCAAATGCCTTGCTTGGTCCTAAAGTTGAGTGCTTGACGCATTACACAGAGAAGTAAACAGAGACAGGGAGAAAGTTGTCAAGAGGAGGGAAAAAAGTTGATATTGGCAATAGATATTGCGTGGAGTGGCATTTTGGCAAGCAGTGGACAGTGACTTGTAACTGTTGATGGTGATGTCCAAGTTCATTCAACATTACAGTACAGTTAACCACAGTTTAACAGTAATTGTTTTTAACTTCAGAATTTTTTATTTGTTGCCTGTTAATGGCAAGCACAAATAGATTTTGAAATTGTAGTCAGTAAAATAACACAACACCGCCCATGGTAATGCAATCCAATGGATTTAGGGAATGATACACATTCATTGATGTGTAAGCACTAATGATAGACCTCCTGCATAAGTGTGCGCTGAAAACTGACGTTCGTAACACTAATGATGATACCGATGATGATCCAGGGAAACACCTGATGTAATCGCAAAAAAGATCTGAAGGATCGTATTGCGCGGAAGTGAAGACGTTTCCATTGATATTCGAGGAGCATAATAATGATAAGTACCAGGAGCAACGAAGATCTTAATTGGAACCAAGAGTCTTGGTAGAATTACAGACCTAAGAGAACATTTGGGAAGTGGAAGGAAGGCGACGAAGAAGAAGGAACAGTAGAAGTAGAAGAGGACCACTTGCAGGCAGCCAAGCAAGCTGTTTAACTACCAGTAACTGTTAAGCAGTATTCAGTATCAATGCAATCAGTAGGTAGTAGACAGACTACATAGGAAGAGTGAAGTGATCGAACATTGTTGGAACATTATCAATGATGATCAAGCTGCCCGTTGGTTGAGCGCGACGGACTTTACCTACCTCCCTATAGCCGTGGCCCTGCCTCCCTCCTCTGCCGCTAGGTTCAGATAAAGCGGTTAAAGTGTCGATGGTTGGCTGCAGCACGAGGGACTAGGCCTCGCCTCTCATTATACATCACTCACTACTGGTTGTCTGCTAATGAGTGTTGTAATTGTCTGCCAGTCCTTCTGTCTACTGCTGCCGACAACACCATCACCATACAATACAATGTAAGTTGTAGTAACAACGATGCACCACTGAGTGACTGCTTCCATCCATCAAGGGGGCGGCATGCAACTACGACAAGCAACTACGTACATAACTATAACCTTACGCGTTGAACGTACTTGAAGCAGCTTTGCTATGAGGCAATGGTTGTTTGCTCTAATGGTTAATCCTTCGGACTTGATGTGAGGAGAGATGCAATTACAGCAGCTTTCGGGGTTGTACTTTGACAATAGTATAAATCACAAGCACTCGAAGACTAGTTCGTCATAACAGAGTGGCATGTGACAAGTAAAGCTACATACTGCAATACATTGTGCAGGGGTTTGTGCAATAGAAAGAGAGAAACTTGGACTGAGTACTCTGTTATTAACTAGACAGCTGCATTGGCTCAAGTGCATTGTATTGTTGCATATTATATGTGTGAGCTGTACACAGGACATGCAGTGATTTTCATGGTAGATTTGAGGTACTGCTAAGTGTGTTTGGCTGAGATCTGTGTACAGGGGATAATCACTGAGAGAGACAGAGATAGCAAAAGTGAGTGCTTCAGTGGCCAAGCCGAGGCAAGCCAGGACATTTAGTAGTTGTCGTAATTCCAACAGAGGGGAAAAGAAACCGAAGCCAAGCTCCGCCTAAGCTGGCAGGACATGATCCCGTAGATCGAGGGTTCAGACGAGCTGTCCTCGTGGGGGTTGACAGTGCTCCAACATTGCGGTCGTGCACAGCATATGTACCTGAGCTGGCAAACGAACAGGGGGACTCTACTGGTAATCAGTAGTTGCTGTACCGTACTGAGCGTCAGAAGAGTAAGGCATTTAGTCATCCATTACTGCTGGGCATCTTAGAACATCGGAGTGAGACGTAGAGGAAGGGACAAGGAACAATCTACAACACCCTTCACCCAGATCCAGATCAACCCAAGAAGAAGCGACCAAGTGTCGAACAGTGGGCAGGAAGAAGGAGCAGGATTTCACCTGGGAACAACTTCCTCCATCACACTGTTGTTGCCGACGGCCCCAGTCGAGGGGGTCACCGTCACAGGTTGCGGGGCAGGAGACCCCCGCTCAATCCCCCGGTGGAGCACCCACACCATGATGGACATGCGTCCAGGCATGCTGATGCCACCACCCCCTCCCCCAGGACCCCCTTATATCCCCATGGACTCATATGGTACATGCGTGGTAGGCTATGATTTTATATTATTTCTTTGTTACATCTTAATATATTCTCAAAATATTTCATTTCTCACCCCAAAGTATCTAGTTTCATGTATTTGCTTGATTCTTGTTCTTTGGTTAGAATAAATAGCCAACAGCGTGGTTTAATTATTGGGTAAGCTGTCAATTACAACTATTTACTGCAACACTTTTTAAAAGAAGCTTTTTGGCAGAAGGAGGTGTTTGTTGGCAATTGTTTTGTTGTGATACTTGGGAGAATTAGTTAAAGTCCAAGTAATTGATCTGGTTTTTATTGAGGCAAATGTTGGCCACCGCAGTGTTTGGACTGTCGCCCTCAATGTTCATCTTTTGCCAAACTTTTAAACTCATTCATAATTCCGGCGCATGAGAAGGCGACCACATCAATACTTTTACGACCCGACTTCCTTTGTCTTAATTTTTGTACTTTTTTCTTGAAAATAAAGTGACCAACTTTAATTTCTCCTGCAACTCATAATTTTTATTGCCTCCAGTTTTGATATTAATTATTCACCAATTCCTCCATTGTATGTTTCCCGTAGTACGTTGGCGCACGTTCACCAGTAGAGCGCCGTCTTTCATCTGTGAGTAAATATTTGTGTTATGAAGCTTTTGTAAATAATAAAGCCTCAAATTAAACAAAATGCATGTTTCTATCTCAGTGACCAAAAGGTGAAATAAGACGCATTCAAACCAAAATCCTGGCTTGGAAACGTAAAGACGGTTATTTTCTGATTTGATTGGCATTAAGGATTGGAGTTCTTATACACAAACACACCACACTCTATTAAATTCAGCTAATGCTACTTTCTCAGATTAAGATCAAGTCCACGAAGAGTTCAGGCAGTTTATAGTATCAGTCTTATTGACGACCATTGATCAATCATAAAAAATAAGAAATATATTTTTTGTCTATGGGGAACTGACTTTTGTTTCGAAGTTCCACAGTTTGCATTTGCAGTTGCATTTCCCTGTGGATTACATATCATTAGCTAACAAAGAGAATTTTAATAAGTACCCTGTTCATTTTCATTATTATACAATATTAATGTTGATTGCAAAAGTAGAAGTGCATTAGTCTGATTTCCTATGGCTGTTCTTTTGTTTGTCACTGAGGTTGCTGATTAATTGTAATGGTCCTTGCTTTCATCACGACTGCATTACTGTCATAATGTACCTTGATACAAGACAGTGATTTGTTTGGAGACATCGGGAAAATGAACAATACTCTTAATGAATAAAACACCTTTATTTGATGTTCCGTCTGAAAAAAAATTCCGACCAACTTTCAGAGCTACAAAACTCTTCACTTAACTTGGGTTTCGATTCCAACGATTAACATTTGGATTTATTTATTAATTCATGAATCTAATAAACGTGTTGTAAGTTCCCAGAATGGTCTTGGAAACTTGAAACATCAAAATTTGAAAAATAAAGAGGAATTCCAGATGTTTTCTTGAATGAAAGATATTTCTCAAAAGAAAAGAAGGAGAGTAGTTGTGTGTCCGTAAAAGTACGTAGATGTACTCGCATACTTACACGAATACTATAAGATAGTTACAGTAAGCTGTCCAGGCAATGGCACTAGTTGTCTGCAGTGATATTGATAATGTCGGCTCCAGATCAGACTGTAGGTCTCTGTGCCATGGTGATGTGACCTCTGAAAGGCCGCACCTCTTATTATTTTCTATTACATCCACCAGTCGATACAGCGCTCGGTTAATTTTTAAAGACAACCAGAAGTGCATTCTGGTACATTGGTTAGCGTGTCATGCGAAGGGAACTGATCCACTTTAGGGTTCGGTGGCAACGGAAAAGGGGAGAGGGCAGGTGAAGATTTGGGGGGGGGGGTAACAAGGAGAAGGGACGTACAGCTTTGTTATGTTTAAAGGTGTTGCGTGTTGACGTTGGTTGATCGACTAGTCATTTCCAACTGATCATCAACATCACGGAGAGATCAACGACAGACGTGTCTCTGGGTGCTCACTTCAGGCGTTTCATCTCTGCTGAATATTTTTCTGTCCGAATTGTCTATTGTGTTTCTTTTTGTTTCTTCTTTGGTCCTTTTCACCACGGCTTGTGAGATAATGCAACGAAATGAATTTTGATCGCTTCTACGATACAAGCAAGTTGTGGCCTAACATCAAGCTGATTGTGAATTGACGTTCACATCTTAATAACTCAAGAGAGAAAACCTCACGCTTAATATTTATCCCAAATGTCGGCAAAGTTTTCGAAAAAAATACTCGTCATTTCATTTTACAATTCAAACGAATTAACTTTTTGTCTTTATTTCAAATCCTAAATGATTAATGTTAAGCGATCATTGTCTAACTCTCGTCCCTTGGGACACTAATACGTGTGAAAACGCTTCGTTTTCACTGCCTTCCGTATGTTGCACGTTGGCACCAAACCCTGTGCAACAAAGGTACATGACTAAGCGAGACAGCTCTTGGGAACTGCATTATGATATGATACCCCATCCCAGTTGTATTGGAAAGTCATGATATATGATGTGCGAGGTGTGAAATAAAGCACGTCTCCTGTTAATTTAACAACCTGTTGAGATAAAAATTAAACAACAAAAGGTGGCGTGAAAACGCGAAAGAAATCGCATGTTCGAAAATGAAATTTCTGTTATCATGCGTAGTGCTCGCTTCGCAAAGTGGCAAAGGCACATCTCGACTGGTTCCCCCAGCTCTTAACCCCGTTCCCTGATTAATCTCTAATACATTTGTGGTCGGGCACAAGGTTATTAACAATCAATAGGCTCGATATGTAGGTTCAGGAAAGACAAGAAACGATGACACGAAACCGGTTGGTTGTAAGAACTGCACACAAACCATCTGCAAAGGGGAGGATAAAGTCTTTAGTTTCACTTGCTTTGCATGTTGTACGGAAATCTATCATAGGTTTCTGAAAGCGGCGATAGGGAACCGACAGAACAATACAGGCGAAAAATGTTTAAAGACTACAATAGTTAGCGACCATAGTTTTTTAGGTTGAATATTTCACAAGTATTTTATTTTTTTTTGTCTCGGAAGTTGGTTTTTCACATAAATTGTTAGGGACTAAAAAGAACATTTGTTGCGGAAGTTTCTCACGCCCAGCTGATCCCAATGTCATTGTTCTTTCGTGGAACTTTACATTGATAGGAACTATATTGAGGGATTTCAAGAGATTAGCTTGCTGCTTATATCAGCTTGTAGCAGTATCACGCAAAGAATATATTAGTTCTGGTTTTAACTCACGGTTTTCCTTTTATTCCTCCCAGGAAAGCAATTTTTCAAGATGCCTTATTACATTGTTTGGAGGATATTCCCCGTTGTACTTTCTCAGTATACGTGCCTGATGTAAAAAATTCAGGTTAAATTTTTGGGGGGAGGGGAATAATGAGCCAGGACGTTGGGGAGGAAGGCACACTTCAAAGTGCAGGTAACGGGTCGGACATGGTGGGGCCTTCAACACGAACATAACCTTCCCTCACACGCAAGAATCACCCAGCAACCTACTACTGCTGTACAGCACCACAGACATATGGACTCTTCATTTCCCCTTATTTAGAAGCACAACCTTTTGTTTGAATTTAAGTTCCCCTTCTCTTCCTTAATACCACATCAGAATTTGTTCATCAATATTGAATGTGTTGTTGTGTTTCTGAAAGAGATCCTGGAATAAATCCGATTGAGATGTTTTTAATTGAATAATTTGAAGTACGAATGTTAGAGGTCGCTAAAGCCATTTTTGGAACGTTGTCAGTTTTCTGGGTTACTGAACTTGCTTTTTTCAAAAAGTTCGATTTCATTGAAACAAGCAACACCAATTCCCAAGGAATGCGTAATCTTCACAGATATATTATTCAGGAATAGAAATTCCAAATCAGAATTTCTGAAGTTGTGACATATATACTGACAATAACAAGAGCTAAGTTACAAATTTGCAATTTTATTTCAAAATATAGTTTTACATAGATAGTTCCCAGCCAGAATAGCCACAGGACTTCTAAGTGTAAAAAGGCACGCTTTTTTGTTTTTGCCAAGTTAGACTAATCATACATTGGTATTATTAAATGTCCTACCATATCTGCGTAGAATAACATCCAATTAGCCATTCAGGAACGTTTTGTGTCATTTTTACCTTCCTTTACGAAACGAAGTTATCTATGTGTTTATGATAGATATTTTAGGAGGATGATGAGGTACGTTTCGATAGGGCCAAATGATAATGTTTGGCTAAAAGTACTTAATGCCATCGACTTGAGTAAACAATAAAATAGAAATAAAGTTTTTATTTATTTTATTTCTAAATACGGCTCATGATAATGGATATCAATCGACAAGTTTCCAATACAAGCCAACGAAACGTATAATTCAAGCACGCCACATCCTTTCAACGTAGTCCGCAATGAGGAAACCGAATATATTTGAACGAAAAATCGATGACGGAATTATGAACGATAGTGTACAAAGTATAAACTTTATAACAATTGAGATTATTATTCAGTCATACACTCCGAGTAAGTGCCCTCAGATAGTTAAAAATTGTTTTACTTTTTCTGTCTTTGGGTCTTTTTCATGATATAGTTCGTCTTTAACATCTGTGAAATAACGGGTGCAAACGTTTGCCTCAAGTTTCTGAACTTTACAGTAAGGTTATTGCTTACATTTCGGTAACAAGCTCAGAATTGCATCAGATGATTTTAAAATGAAATCTAAGGTAATTTTTTGGGCCCAAAAATAGACAGCAAAATTAAGTTCCCGTTTTGGTTCCTTTTCTTCCATTTCATTTTACAGCATATGGAAAATCTTCCGAGTCTTCGCAAATAATGGGAAGTCATGGACATTTCGTGTGTAGATTTCGATTGCGTGAAATGATGATCACTCGCAGTGTAGATTAATAGCTAGCTTCACTACATTTACTTATTCCTAATGAAGGCTAAATTAGTAGATGACTCTTTGGGCGAGGCTATCGGTGCATTTGGATATGAAAATCACCATGTGTGTGTGTATGAAAAATGTAAGGAAAAAGGATTCCATGGTGGAAGGAAATATGCAAATATGTATTCAGTGATTTTTCTGGGTGATGATAATAGTTTTTGAGTCGGTCGTATAACAACATTAACCTGTACAAAAGTCATGTTATTTTTTCGTTTGATGTTTTTCTGTGTCATGTGTAGATATGTCGTTAATTGAGGCGTAAACTCAAGGTAGTTGCATGTAAGTATTGAGAGAAGGATCTCAACCGAATTAAAGAACAGGATGATGATGACAAGTTCATGAAGCTAGTTTCGCAATGATAGGTTATTGAGGCGCCCGGGTGGAGAGGCCAGTGATGCGGGCAGGTGGGTGGGGAATGAAGGTAGGCTTGCTCTGTGTGTCACGCAGGCCGTTGCAAGGGCCGTAGTCGCCGCGATGCAAGAGCTGTACGCATGTATCCACAGAAACCCGCGCTGATCCACGGGAGAGAATCGCAAGCTGGTGGATCCCAGCCGCTACCACAGCCGAAGCCGCCGCTAACCAAAGGCAAGGTAAAGGCATAGGTAGGCATGGCGGGGCGGCTGTGAAGGCAGGCCGAACAGGCAGGCATGCCGAGCCAAGCAGGTATTGTAGGTAGGGTGACACGGTGCACAACACGCACACAACAACCAAACCGACATCACACCACAACAACGTCGACAGCTACACAACTAAATCATCATCATTGCGTTTTTGCCTCTCAATGGTTAGGTACACTACTGTATATTGCGGGCTGTGAAACACTCTATCATGCCATATCATCATTCCCGGCACCAAACACAAGCGCATACGTACATACACAGACGACACCCGACATGGTTACTGTAACGGCACACTGAGCTCTGTTTGGTTGCATTCTTGGAGTCCATGTGATCGCCACTCGAGAGAATTTTAACCTCGTTATTACTGTTATTGGCACTGCTGTTGGATTTGCATACTGTAAATCTGGAGGTAATGGTATTACGGATAAGGATATAATATTGGCTTAAGGAAGCGTACGTACACAGGAACGATGCAGATGCAGGTAACGGCGCATAAACGTTTTGTCGCTCTGTCTCCGCTTTGATGGTTAGAAACTAAAGGCCGCAGTGGTCGTACACCTGAATATCGTTCACGTTATCGATTCAAGGCTCGGGGTTTGCATGTTACGAGTTTTTACTAGTTTAGGCACATAAAGAAACTCTACAGTAAACATGACCTTATTACTCTCGCTTGCATGCAGTAACTTCTGAATAGAAAATTATGGCCTATTTTTACGTCCTTGTGTTAATAGTAAATATTTCTGAACATTTTAAAATGGCACAGCAGTTTGTTGTAGTTCAAGTATTGGTAGGTCTCTGAGAACGTGTATGGTAATGTCTTGAGTTTTATGGTTCTTTAATCGTTCATTGCTCTGAAGGCGGCGATTTTACAACTAAATCTTTTCCAATTCACGACCTTGGTTTTCATTTACAACTGAGTAAATTGCAATTCATTATTTACAAATTAAAGACACCTTTTAGTGTGTAGAATACTAGGATTTAATCGGTTTGTCACGATATCAATACTAAAATTATTCTCACTGATTGAGATTCGGACACTTCATATGTTTGTTTTTATTTGATATTTTGCAGGATGAATTTCACCCGTTTATCGAGGCGCTTCTGCCTCACGTCAAAGCCTTCTCGTACACGTGGTTCAACCTGCAGGCACAGAAACGCAAATACTACAAGAAACACGAGAAGAGGATGACGATGGAGGAGGAGAGGAGGGTCAAGGAGGAACTCCAGGTATGTACTCAAAAATAAAAAGATGTGAAGGACACAAAAACCAAGTATGTAAGAGTTGTAATTGAAACATCATTGGTGGATACAAATAAGTCATTGAGTGTCTTGTTGTTAGTATCAGAAGCGTACTTTAGTGGAAGAAGACTGCCCGATTTGGGTTGAAGGGAATTATTCTTACTGTACTTACCATTTGGATCGTGAACTATTCAGAGGAGTCAACATTTCTGGCCAGAAACTACCAAGAAGTCGATCCTGAAATAAAGCCTTCTTCACTAGTGTTCAGTGCACATATCATCAGGGAATCTGTTTTTCAGTAGATTTATCTCCCCTCCCCCCCCCCCCCCCACCACTGAATCATTTGCCCGTTGATTGTTCCTATTTCCAAATACACTGAGGTGGACTCATCAGAGATACAGATATCAAATGTATCAAATGGCAAATCTGTAATTTCTAATTTCACCAATCACATACACAAGAAATAAATAAAATAGGATTTGTTGTTGATAACACTTGACAAAACTCTTAGCAGTGTTTTAAATATCGATCAGCCACTCATAGTATCATTGATGACCTCAAGTGGTATTTTCAGATAAGCAAATATTGCATTGTTGAGTTAATTTGTAACAAAAAGAGGTAGCGATTGCTTGAGAAAGGATTGATTGAAGAATGATTAGTGCTTTTATTGTGTGCGCTTCCGTGAGGTCATGCGCTGGACATCATCAATGATTGACCGTTATTGATTGCCCGACCGCCATGGCCATATGGAGGCAACAACAGACACGCGAAAAAGTAAAAATTACACTAACTTATCGCGCGTCCTCAGGAACGCTAAGTAGAACCTACTGGTTATTAAGGTCAATTCAGCTGAGTAATTAGCGGTATTTATTAGGGTAGTAATAGAGGGTGTGCTTTTGGACAAGACATGAAACCTGCCCATCATTTAGAAGTTTTAGAACCTTGGCTAATAGGAAACGAAGTGTAAAGTAGTTGAGATTGACCTTGATTAAAACTTTTATTGCTTGGAGACCGTCTGTGTTTGTTAATTAGATTGGGTTTGAGGATCAACGAGCGTCTTTATTAGGTAATGATATTGATAGATTTCAGTGTGCTCACTGGTCATGGAAAGCAGGAGTTTTTCCGCATATCAGGCGGAATAAGATGATCACAATTGAAGACTAAGGTTTCGTCCGCTGTGACAGCAATAGAAAGGAGAAAGGAAAGGGAGAGAGTGTTGATGATTTTAAAAGAAAAAGTCAACGCATTTTAATATATCTCGTAAAATTAAAGTGGGGATAAACATTTTAGAACGTGAAACCAAATACGTTTTAAAAATCAGCACAAAAAGCTTAATTGAAGGATAAAAGGAATATAAATAGAAAAGGAAGTTGTTTCTTGTATGAAGGGTGCGTTCAGTTGTATTGAGAAATATTTTGGCAAAGAAATTTTAAACATTTTATGGGAATTATTACTTCTTGTTCCGTTATGTCCAAATTTATGTTTTAATTTTCTTGAGTCATCCCTTTGAAATTGACCAACCATTGTGACGTGCCTACCTATCATGACCATTATGAGAGGCACAGGGGGTCATTTAGTTATGGACCTTGGCTGCGTGTAGTGTCAAAACACATAGGGGTCGAGTCGAAATAATCATAATGCCACATCTCATGATGGCAATTATCAAGAGTTGAAAATAACTAGCAAAAATTGCCCCTGAAAATAGTTTTTATGCCTGAGACTCGACCGCTAAAATTTAAATTGTATGATACCATGATGTGGGATGGAGGGGCTGTTCCTGAAGAAGCAAATCTATGCGGTTTGTTTCGAATGCCCAGGTCGTCAGTGATTATCATGATGATTTCGTTTGTATCATGCAAAACGACACACTCATGATGGTGTATTACGCTGTAATAAATTCTAGAATAATATGTATTGGTGAACATTTTTACGGGGTTAAAATTTTGATTTCAGCCAAACTCAGGCCAGACCCAAAATTCGTTTGGAAGAGACAGTACCTAACGGAAAGAGCGTGCAAGTGTTTGGTTTGCTTGTACCAAAATGGTTACCAAAATTAATAAGCAAAAGTAATAACTATTCAGGTAAATTAGAATTAAAATCATATTCGAACTGCGTAAGTGAACCTCAAAATTTCTGCGACAGATTGGTAGGAATATAAAAGCAGCCAGTCTCCCGTGACGGTTAAACGTGTTTTCATGACAGAATTTCTCATTGTTCTGGTATTATATGATAGAAACGAATAAAAGTGATTTGAACAATAGATGCATCAGCAGAACGCGCTTTATAGTAAAAGTTCCGCCATCAGCTGTTCACAGGGAAACGTAATAAAAACCAAAGTCCTGTAATTAATATTAAAATAGTTTACAGGAAAATTACAATGGGGACTAATGTAAAATTGATGTCATGCGTTCAGTCAAAGGCAATTTAAAAGCAGTATACACATGGATTATTTATTAAAATATTAACCGTAAAGTTATAATAAGAAAACATTGTTACAATGAATATTTAATCCCTGTCTCATATCAACAGTTTAGTTGTGACAATAAAAGTGTCAAGCAATTATGCTGTAAGATCCAAGAAACAAAAGCAAGGAAAGCGAAGGAAACAACCCACTCCTCACTGGAAGGTACAAAAACAATTGTTTTATGCACAAGAAAAGCGGCAAGGTGTCAGTATTCCATTGTGTGTATTTGTTTATAAACGTATACCTTCCGACAAAACATATTTATGATATTTTGACGATATTTATAGGTAGCCATGTAGAACAGGTAGAACAATGAGATTCAGGCAGGTGTCTTGTGTAAGCCTGTACTCAGCCGTGTTGTGCAATGGTTTTTCGGGGAGAGGAGAGAGAGGCTGATGCATGCACACAAAAAGAGTACAATGGCGGCTTAGATTTGAAGAGACAACAGTAACAGGATATGAATTCCCAACTTTCAAATTTCTGATGTAATTCAAGTGAAAAGTACCACAATAAAACTGTTGAAATGACTGAGAATAATATTAACAACAAACAAATCATCTCCATTCTGTGCAGTTCATTTATTTGTTTAAAAATCTGGGTGATATTGTGTAAACTGGACTCGAATATGGAGCAGGTTGAACGGTCTATAGCTATTGCAAATTGAAAAAGAAATTGTTAAAAAAAATCAAGATGATTAGATTGTACTTTTACAGTTATGATTATGAGCTGAACATAGGTCAGCTATAAGCAAGCGATGTAAAGCCTCTTCATGGCCGCACAATGAGGCAGATTTACAGTGATTGTATTGTAAATTGGTCAGGGATTGATCCCAAATTCCCTCGGCTAATTCTAATGTCATGTTACCTGAGCATTTGGTATCACTAAGCCTTAAAATGATCATGTTTCCTGAAATAGATTGTTACCAATGAGCGAACCATTTCTAGAGAACCAATAACCTGGTTAGATGTCAGCCATTCAGTTAAATTAGTTTTGCATTCAGTTGAATTAGTTTTGCATTACATCTCTTCTATTCTTGCCCATTGTGTAAAATGCATAACACTTCGCTTTTTGACATTATTATCCACCATTATATTCCTCGAGATTGATGGTACTGTGTGGGATGCCTTCCATTTAGCGACCCATCTATTTGTACAGCTTGTCTCTTGCCATGTGCAAGTAACAAAGAACACCACTTTAAAGGTAAAGAGGGTCGATCCTCAAAAAGACCCCGGGAACTTGAGATAAACTTTGCAAATGGTTATAAGCTAAGTGTATTGAGTAAATGTCGAAGTGTACTTTGGGGTAAGGTGTCAGTGTAGCTTAAAGTGGAAACACAAGGAGGTGCAGTAGGCAATGTGCTCTTCTGGGCTGCATGGAAGTTCAGATAGGTAACAACCTTCGAGTATCTCGATTCGTGTAGGTCGTTTTTAGGGCCATTTTCGCAACGACTGGTAACAAACATTCAGGAATGAATTTTCTGTGTACCTGAATCAAAACTAAAAAGTTCAGATGTTAGTGGTTATTTCCTAGGCAGTGGAATCATCTGACAAATTATTGTTCTATTTGCACCATTAAGTTTTCAACGTAACATCCTTAAAAAAAATCCAGAATTGCGCCAAATCCATGAAAAGTACTGAGGATCATTGATATGAGGTGCACGAACGATTCAGACCTTATTTTTGAAACAGAACATTGCCTCGACGATACCTGCGAGGGCGGATACGTAGTCATGTGTTTTAAGCTGCAGGTAAATAAGAGTTCTCCGACAACTTCGCTTGTACTTCATACACGTTGTACTTTCCTTCAGCTGTGTAGCTGTACAAGAATTGTGAGTGCTGTTTTACAGTAAGGAAGTGTTGTGGTTTGGTGGAGAGGTTTTTTGCAGTGATTTATTCGTGCGAATTCTGGAACAGACGTGGTTAAACAATATTCCGACAAGTGTAGGGAAACCTATTCTGGTGGCTAAACAAAAGATACAAGGTGCCCAAATGAAATATTAAACATTTATTATACTGGTTTGATGTCCTCGAAGGTTTGGTTTGTTAATCCAAAATGGTGGTAGTTCCTTTGCACTGACCCAAAGAGCGTCACAGTTACTCGAGGCTGTTTGGCTGTCCATTGCCTGGAACATTAAATGGGATCAGATGTCATTTCTGGACCCGTTCAAGAAATGTTATCGAACTGCGAGTGAAGGTTTTTTGGACGAAGTAATAAGTGTTGATGTTGTCGGAATGATACTGAAGATTCTATGGATGGCATTTAGTTTTTAGAAATCTAGACATTTCGATGAATCCAGTTCTTTCATCAATGTTCAGATTTCTTGCAAAAACCATTCTGGTAAAACAGGATTAGAGTATTCCGGATTATGTGAAGCGAAGACGAAGCAACATCTGGTCACCGGATTAACGCGCAGGTGCCACGGACAGGGCAAAATAACATACAACTAATCACAAGGCCCTGACCAAACCAGATCTAATCAAAACAAAACCAACTAATTAACGGCCTATCGAAGCGCATTGTTTATATGGACGAAATAGTTGTAAAATGAACCTGTGTCGGAACGTTTTTGGTTCAAGGGGCAATGGGTTTTCGGTTTGTGTTGATTCAAATTACTCTGTCAGTGTGGGGTCAGTAGATATGATCATATGATGAATTCCATCGCGTATGTATCGCTGTAGTAAACTTCAGTCGGAAAGTTTGTTTCTGTGGGTATAAATGTTATGATTCCAGCGCATGTTCCACTCCAAATACTCACCATGAAAAATAGTCGCACCTACCGATGTGTAGATTTTTTTCTGGTACGTTCTTTTTACGTTCTTAATACCAATTTGCAAAATCGCTACTGATTCATTGAAATTACCACAGTGGCGTTGGCTCTGGGGAATCGGATGCGACCATCCGGCAAGCTCTCTCTTGAATATCCCTCCAGTCGTTTCGGCTACAGAACCGCAATTATGTTGAATGTTATTGGTTTATGTTTACTGCAGATGGTAATTTACGTTGTCTTTAATGGACTAAAGCCGATGGCAGAATCAGCAGTTGTACGAATCTGTCCAGAGATCCTGTAAAATCACATTGTATGTTCCGCTGGTGATTCTCCACTCATAATTATCCCGTGGCATCACAACGCCTATATATTTGTCTGCTACACCGCCATATTTTCACGGAGACACGAAAATACATTTAAATTTTTAGTACTTAGAGATGAAAAAATAGACAAAGTACTGTGTGGTACTTAAGGTTTTAGGTACAATGTAGCAGTGGTCTACGACCTAAGGCCTGTTTTACCTGCCTGATTGGTTTGTAATTCCAGACATTCAGTGAATACTAACAAAGCAGAAAGTGGGTGATAGTAAAGTTACAAGTGGCACTTTTCAGTTTCAGGGTTATCCATGGGACATACATTTCGACAGATAAGTCTAAGAAACGTCAAAAAGTTGCACAGGAATTTTGCGGTGTGTCTGGGAATGATCGCATATTTGTGCAGTAAACCAATTGTATTTCTTTTTGTGGCCAAATTTCTTGAATGGTCATTGTCCTTCAGGGCGCGAATCAAATTCAATAGGCTAAACTGTTAAACAGATCCTGAAAACTACATCTTGGGGTTTCTTACCTTGCAAACCCCTTCAAAAACCTGATGTACCGTTTGGTCGAAAAAGACAGACCATGAAAACTACACAAGCCGAAAATAATCACAGAGTTTTAACATTACGCTGGTTACATAGACGTACAAAATATTGAGGATCTTACGGACAATTACATAACGTGTTGATAGCTTAATATTGACCAGATAAACATAATAAGTACGAGAAGCTAAATACTAATAATTGAATGTAACCAGCCGGTGACCTCTCGACGGCCCTTTCCCCGACGTAACTAGGTTCTCCGACGCATTCAGCATTTCAAGTATTTATTGAGAGAACTTCGAATTCCTCCACACACACAGTGATCAGATTGAACCAATGTCATACAGAGATTATTGTTGGTCAAGAAAGTCTTATTGTTCTCAAATCACTGCAGTTTTTTAGACTGCATCAAAAAAGACGTGTAGACTACTAGGGCTAGGCCATTAAATTTAGACAGTACAGGTCTACAAGTGAGGAACAAGAATACATTTTTTTGGACGGGGATATCCTGTGACAATGATTGGTGATACGAACAATTTGTAAATATTTTGAATTCTGTTCATACATTACAAAATTTTTCCGTTTTCTTTTCGCAGAACGAGAAGCCGGAGATCAAGCAGAAATGGGCATCGCGGTTGCTGGCCAAACTGCGGAAGGACATCGCCCAGGAGTGCAGGGAGGACTTCGTGCTGAGTATCACGGGCAAGCGGCCGCCAGTCTGTGTGCTAAGTAATCCCGACCAAAAGGGCAAAATGAGACGAATAGACTGTCTGAGACAGGCCGATAAGGTCTGGAGACTCGACCTCGTCATGGTCATTTTATTCAAAGCGATTCCGCTTGAAAGTACTGACGGCGAACGTTTAGAAAAGTCACCAGAGTGTTTGCATCCCAACTTATGTGTTAATCCACATCATATTAGTGTATCCGTTAGGGAGCTGGATCTTTACCTCGCCAATTTTATACATAGTTATGGTAAGTTGTTAATCGAAAAGCAGTGCTCACTGGCCACCGTACACAATGCAATGTAAATATAAGATAGTTATTTCACACAAGTTTAGTTGGATGGGTGACGTCTTTCATCCAACTAAAGCACAACACCTTGCAGTTTCGCCTACTCACTGCACTGACGAATGGTTGGTTGTACATAGGTTTTCCTTTGTTTTCCATCTTAATAAACACAATGCTTTTTAGTAGCCAATTGAATGTTGCCATTGTCTCCTGTCCTGCAACCAATTACCAGTGCCAAATTTAGAAAGAAAGGCCCTACTAACTTCTGCTGTTTATGAATACAGATATTAGCCCAAACATCTTGTTAGTCATTGACAAGATACCAGCAAAATATTCCTCTGTTTGGCAACTGCAAATATTACATTAGCTTGTACAGTATGATCCCTTACCAAACCTTGGCATCACTCATTTTGGTTTTGCTTCAGTTCTGAACAGAGCATCTAGCCATAAATGAAGGAATTATACAATGCATGCAGCTTGGGGCGGGATTCATTGTCATTAATTCATTGTTTTTCTTTTCAAGTAATGCTTGTTGTGTAGAACTAAAAACCTCTTGACTAAGAGAATCTTTATTGAAATAAACATTTGAATTGCCCTGTGATGAATTCGTCGAAGCTCTGATCCTTGGTATCCTGAGAGCTGTGAGGCCCGACAGGTTCACTATTCACACTAAGATTCTCCTTACAGGGGTTTTGCTTTTTGTGTAGATGTAGAATATGTGTTATAGTTATCTCACTATCACCTATTTCATTCCTTTTACATTGCTTATTTATTTATAAATTGTATCACACAATTGTAAAAAGATGTGAAGCCATCAAGTATGTGCAGGCTAGTTGGTCTTTGGGTTGAGCAAAAACTTTGAACGGGACAACAAATTAAAGGCATGCTTGTTGAAGTACAAAGAAAATAATGGCAACAGAGTCATGAATGACTTTACCATATCAATTCATACAGAATGCAATAAGACCAAATTGTAGCATGAATATTATGCCCAGTCTCCCAAGTGAGAATAAAGGAAGCCAAGGGCTAGGTTGTCGGGCAACAGTTGTCAATTGATTTTGAAAACGTCGATGTTTTTACAGTAATGGTAACGTTTCTATGTTTAGACCTGTCAGACATTCGAGCGTCACAGCAAAAGCGACCCGACTCGAGAGGGGACTGGCATGACCCCCATTACGGTACATATTATTCTTCACTCCGTTCACTGCGTTAAAATTTAAAGGAAAAAAAAAAAAGAAAGTGAGAAAGATTGAATCAGCGTTTTGACACCAGGTTGCAGTAACTGATAGTAGGCTTTGCTTCTGTTCACAATATTACCAGGGACAAAATGACAACAGACGATACCATGATGTATTTCACCCACGCCACGCAGATGACAAATATTGAAAAATACAACACTGATTCAATGCTTAGGCCATACACAGTTTTTATCACGTAAAATAGTCCTGTGATGAGCCAAAAAATATCCACGTAAAATTACTGTAAAGTTAAACAGAGAAGGGAAGGGGACAGGATGCAAGACCTACCAGCCTGCATCATACAAAAATTTCAAAACTATCTGCCTATTGCAGCACGACTGAAAATCAAGACAGGTGAAAACGAATACATCATTGCACAATTAGTGTTTTAAAAGTTTAATTACACGTTTTATTTATCAGTTCAGTGGATTTCCTCTCATTCTTTTTGTAATTTTATTTGTCTCAGTGTAATTTTGGTGCAATGTTCCCTTTTGGTGCAACAGCTCAACCTGAAAGATAGTTAAATGTAGTATTGGTGAATCAGTATTCAAATACCTTTCATATTCATATTATCCTTCGTCATCATCAGTATGTTTTTCTGTGAAACGTAAGTAATAATGTACGTGAATGTTTTATATAATTTCAGTACCGGGTGCAAGTAGTAATAATTATATAACTACAGACGTACCTGACACCCAGGACATTAAAGGTACAGTATAAGCTTCTTTATTACTATTTGCACAAACCTCCACCCGTAGGGGGCGCGGATACCTTGCGCCCCCTTAGGATAAACATTAAACACCCACTTATCAGTAACCGCGGAAGAAACGTTGTCATTTTGACGGTTGTTTCGTTGTTATGAATGACTTGTCGAGAGTCAGTGTGGCCAGTGCATGGTTTCAGCAGATTTTATATTCCAAATGAAATATTTAATAAAAGAATTTGGTCCTTTAATTGCTGACAATTTGTCATAAGATATCCAGACTTCAATAAAGTTTTCAGTCCATGTAGATCAAAGAGCCGGTCATTGGGTACTTGAAGGATCGCTTCTTATTTTCACGATGCATGCGCGAATGTGCACCATGAAACAAACATTGAATAATGTATTAACAAAGCGAAAAATGAAGAATGAAAACCACCATAAACCACGCAAAATGGTCTGCGCTACATAGTACAATCAGGAAGACCACCACCACTGTCGTAGCCCTTGGATACGACAATCCTTGTGTCTTTTTGTAATTCTTCACATTTTCATGGAGGTTGTGGTCACGGTTAATTTTATAAGGCAGGAAACAATTAGGTTTGTAAAGCCCAATTGGTTTGTCTTGTATTTAGTATGGAAATATGTGAGTATTGTAGAATATTATGGTTCCGTGGTCGTTTTTGTGTACATTTTCCCACACCCCCTCAATTGTGGGGAAACACATGGGCGATTTTGCATGCAGGGAACATACACATTTACAAGTGTTTGAATATATTAGTCAGCAAGTAATTCAACTTTGGTTCGAGAAAGTTTAGACGTTTTTTTATTTCAGTGAAAACTTCATACATATGATCATTGTACGCGATTACAACTGTGGATCTATTCCCAATACGATTGTAATTTCTCTCCTAGAATTGTTTAGAAGGTGAAGCATAGATGAAGCTAATAGTGGTTCTTTCGTATCTAAGACTGTAACACGGTTTTACACAAGCATTTAACCTAGATATGTAGATACAAAGTAATCTTATGAAAGAGCGTTGAAGTAAACAATCTTTCAAATCTTTTAGTTGAGATGAGATGTAAAGGAAAAGTTCATTGGTAACTGCAGGAAACGTTTGTTCCAAAGGCTTATTTGCATTCAGACAAGGCGAAAGCGATAAATCGCTAAAAGATAACAGATGCGTACTGCTCACATTCAATATGACGTTACAAATTGAGTAGCTAAAAATGTACCCAATAATTGTTTCGATTTCGCCTTTATTATTCCTCAATGTGCATGAACCTTAAGGCTTATTACAAAGCGAATACCTTACACGCCTCCACATAGGAGAATCTTAAATGAATTTATCAGTACCAGGTCTTTCAGGTTGGTTAACGAAGACGATCGGAACAGAGATCTGCAAAAAGCCATGAACCCTTGTGACGGACAGGTCTACGAGGCAAGTTAGAGATAGTGCAGGGCTCAAGCTGCGCCGAAAATTTAGGGTCTAAACAAAGCATCGTAACATTGCATTGCAAAAGTTCAGAGGTGAAAGAGAATGGAATACTGACTGTGTGTGTGGATCAAGACTATGTGTTCTCGAGAAGCTTTCCATGGCTTGATTTATTCCAGTTTTATTCCTTTTAAGATTGAAGGTTCGGACGTAAGGTGGTTGTGATTCCATATAAATGAAATAACAAGGATTTTTTGTCCATTTTGTTAGATGAGATGAATGAATTAAGTTGTCAGATGAGTGTAACATATTCAGCAGATTGTCTTGTTAGAATTAGACCGGCGAAGTTTTAAATCGAGAATGACCTGAACTAAAGCAATCTGCAGTCTAAACAATGACACAACTTTCGAAATAATTAATGTGAGAAAGTGTAAAGAGCTACCTACATAGGTACTAACTGCCTTCATACTGTACTAACTGGTGGGACTGAAGCCATTTGAAAGGTTGGTTCGTATAAAACAGGGTTAGGTTAGAGGGCAAAGGAGATAGGGCTCCCTAGGAGGTCCGCGCTAGTGCAGATCCAGACAAGTTATTAGGTGGTCCTAATGATGATGACTACAGTGTTGTATCCAGCAACTGGATCCAGTTTTTATTTGATCCCAACATGTGGATGAAGGAGTAGAGGGCTGACCACGTGGAGGAATGTACGTGGTCAAGATAATATGGAGAGTGGACATAATCGAGGAAATACCGTTTTCCAGTGCAATAATTGGAAGATACTTGTGAATCTATAATGTTGCAAAGTCAAGTTGCACAATTTTCGAAAACAAGGATCCCATATGTGCTGTTAGATTTTTGCGGTGTAGGGAAAATTTGGTTGTTTCGGAGGCTGAATAACTTCTGTTGTTTTTCTTTTCTCCGGATTAAATCAAATCCATTACTTTTTCAAGTTCTGACGTTAAAATCACCAGTGAACATAATGTAACATAACATGGCTCAAACAGACGGACGGCGGGCGAAAGATATGAATGGTAATATACTCTGTGCACGGTGGCCTCAGCACATAGCCCCGAGGCGCGCATAGCCTGGGTCTGTATATCGCAATCATAATTATGGCTTTGTCTGATATATGTGCATAGTTGAAGGATTATCTCATTGTCTTCACTTTGAGTTATGTACATATAGAAGTTGACCCGAGGCTATTATATATTATGTTAATCCGGTACTGGTTACAAAAGGGTCAGAACTTCATTACCAGTCAAGGCATTCATAAAGTCACACTACGAGGGGACAAAGCTTGACATTTTCTGCAAAAGGGCCCCAAAAGAGAGCTTTCGCACTTGATAGAAAGTAAATCTTGAAAAAATCCACGCAGATGTTCTGTTAAAATTAATATCGCACCAAGAAACTAAAGTCTGCATAGATATTCATTAATCTTGTTAACAATATTTGCGCAAATATATTGGGTCTTTTAAATATCTACAGCTACTTACTGAGAAATAAAATTGCCATTGGAGTTCAAAGGCCATTGCTTTCTACGTTTGTCCGAAGGCACAGGGTCCGAAGTGGACTTCGTTGAAAATCAAGAGCAAAAATTTGGTAACCGTCAAAAAGTGATGACAGGCATACGGATGAAATCCCAGAGCCAACAGGAAAGTGTGAATTCAATGAAAGACTGAGACATGAAATAAATTTTCAGAATCTTTATGTGAGGCACAAGTCATCCACACTACGTATTCCAGTATGAGTGGAATGTGGAACATCTGAGCGCAGAGCCAGAAATTGCACCAGTGCTAAGACGACGAAAGAAAACCAACAATCGACGATACTCACACAACAATGGCCCAGTGGTATCAGGTGTAAACGTACGTACAACACCTGTAAACTGGAGTATTATTGTGGGGTGTAATACTACCTCAACCCCTTCTCCCCTCTCCCCATCTGCTCTTACATTCTGCGTTAAACAAAAAGGCCTCGGTGGCCTAAATAGACTGAAATAAGGAAGGTGAAGCTGTAGATACACGTAGAGTTAAGCATATCATTTCCTGACGATGGTAGCTGTTTTCACCTTGCTTTGCAGAAGTTGATCTGAACAGATTCTATTCGCTTACTCAATGTATCCCTAGTTGTGTATCATAAAACAGCTTACTACCAGCTAACCAACCAAAGTGTTCAAGCCCAAAGATAGAACCATGTGCTGCAGGGTTTCTTAATATGGGACTAAGGAGAGTACTGAACTCTTTTTGGTACATGGTAATTTCATGTATTTATTTCATCATGAATTACAGTGGATTGACACCGAATACACGTGGCCCAAAGTGAAAGCAGAATGTCTGTTGCTATTTACGACATCTAGTACACCCAATAAGACCATACTGAGTAAACAGATACGAAATTGAAACTTTTGTGTGATGCTTGTCCCTGCTTCCATAAATGTAAAGAAAACAAAAACAGGGCTGTGTAGAACCTCAATTCACCAGTCTGATTCTCGCAGACTTGATTTATTTGCGAGAAGATTGCATGACACGGGTTAACTGCACTCAATTCCTTGATCAGATGTAATGGCTCATGATATCCAGATTGCATGGCAGCCACTGAACACTATGTATTATGGAAGCAGCAGTAACGGCAGCAATAATACCCATCCACCCAATAGCTATCGTGGACGTCGTCTTGTGATCCAGACACAATGGTAGTGAGATAATAATAATAATGGAGGTACTGAAAAATCTTCAAGAGGAAGTGATTTATAATATTTAAGCGTTTGGCCTTCCTTCAATTATTATACTGGGTCAATACCCTTGTCCGTGAACGGTATTATTGGTGCTGATGTTCTGAAATATGTTACAGGTTTTATCTATATGTAGAACCAAATTAATGGTTCCGAGACAGTGCCAAAGAAAATTTGTGGATTGTAGAGACAACTGCGACATCGTAGTATTTACCGGCAGATTCTAGCGCTCTGGAACCAAGTTGCCAAGTTCCCAACGTAAACCAGTGTCATTAAATCAACCATATACTTCATAGAAATGAAAAGAACAGAAACCATGAAGAGAGGTATATTGGAAAAAAGAGCAAAGCACCACAGAGACCAATCACACCATCTTTAAACCCTACACATGCGTAAATGAACTTTGAGAAAAGAGCAAACGAAATATAGGAAATAGATTTCGGAAGAGAAAGGGATATATTTGAGATGTTGGTTGGTATTGATGAGTTAAAGGGGGGGGGTAGTTTGTACACACTGCAAGTTCCCCTATTGGGTAGACATTTTAGAGTTATACTATGAAAGTTACATGTTATTTTTCTCCCTAAGCTTTCAACCTGTTGAAGCAGAATATATGTAAAAAGAGAGAAGTCTGGAAATCACGAGGGGATTTTATGGTGGTTGAAATACGATAACATTGGCCACTGATTTCATGCAGCACGAAGCAAAAAACGATCGTCCTGATTGTGCAATTACAAAGTAGCAGTGTAATCTCCAGACTGAAACTGCACCGATTTACCGATGATCTGGGTTCAATGGTGCCCCCACCCCAGATATTACTATTTCTGTGCAGGAACAATGGTTCGCCCTTATCTCTTTTGTAGTCACCAGACATTGAGAAGTATAGTTGACCCCCCCCCCCCGCCGCCCCACCAGAACATCAACCAAAAGAAAGGTAAAAATAGAAGTAAGAAACGGAAGACTGGTTGAAAACCGTAAAAAGAAACGTGTCCATGGTCGTGGAGAGTTCTATCAATGTGAGGATGCACTGCTGCCCGCAAAGTAATTACAGACAAAAAAAAAAACAAACAAGAGAAAAAGCATGTGGCACTGCTTAAGTTATATTAAAACAATTTAAAAATAACGTAAAATGAGCAAAAATAATTCACTTTGGTATTTTATCTGACTGAATGGCGTCAGCTTACAGAAAGGATTAAGAAGAGATCTGACGAGTATGGATCTGCCCACAAATGACATCTTCATACAAAGCCAGTTTATGGAGATTTGATGGGCCTCCTACAGAGCCGAAGATCATTGATTTTTTTTCTGATAATGATACTTCCCCGAAAGAATGGATAATAAAAGAAGCTCTTAACGTCTAATATTAGAAAGTATTTGCTCTTAACCTTATGACCGCGGAGAGCACGAAAGCACCGGTTTTAGGTGCATAATGACTTGCACAAGGTATGCCCATTTTTATGACAAAACTCGATCTTTTAATCACCTGATTGTCATACCAAACCAAACCATACCCATAAACCGCCTCGGGGTATGTTAAGATCCATGTACAAATAAAAGCCATGAAAATAGACGAAGACCCGAATGCCTTGGGGTTTTGTTGTATGCAATATAGTTGTGATGTTCTCAAAATCACGTGGCTTCTGAACCTTTGCAAAGACCTTGTGTCAAAAATGGTTTTAATTTATCAATTTAGGATTACAATAAATGTAATGTACATGAATAAATACAATCTCAAAAGTGACAACATTGAGTGGACCCTGATGCTTGGTGAATTGATTTTCTGACCATTTGATACCTACAATGGTACAATGACAAAAGGTAACAATATTGAAGTGGCCATACAATGTTTACGGAACCAATAAACTGAGGAATTAATATTTATGCATGGATTATTTAGGTAGCATACTTATGAGTTAGCGAAACAGTACACATACGGCATTTTGCAATCCCTCCCTGCCTCTTGTACAAATAAGCTCTCCAGGTTTTTTCGTTACACAATGGACATAATGTCATCAATTACAAGCTTGATAGAATCTGAGCTGTGCTGATGTCAATGTAGCAGTTTACTGAGTTAAGGTTAATCATGGAATAAGGCCTGAAAAACAAGGGGGGAGGTGAGGTTGATGCATGAAACGTCACAAGAGCCCATGTAAAGTTTTTGTCTGCTTTTTCATTCAAAAAATGCAAATGGTGGCACAAGTTTCATGGACCGTTTATTTGGTACGGGGTCACATTACGAATTGTGTAAACTTCTCTTGTTAACGTTTGGCCATTTTTGAGTTAGCTGTCGATGCCTCCACGCGTACAGCTAAGTGACTGAATTTATCTTCCGCAGCATCAAAACGGTCTTTCATTGCGACTGAAATATTTCTACACAATACTTTAACAATACCAACCAAAAATGAAGCTTAGTCACAAATAAATAAAATGAGCAAAATGGCTCTTGGAATCAAAACACTACGATATTGTGAAATAATTTCAAATGATTAGTCTTGGATTTCTAAGAAGTAGGTCTGAAAGTTGCACGAAATTTGTTCTCAGAAATATTTCTCCAATATCAAAAGGAATAACTGAACACAGTTCGTGCAAAGATTTTAGAATAAAATTAATTTCCTCTCTTTGAGACTCAAGTAAATCAACTACCGATCCTCATAGTGTTGTGCACAGGTCTGTTCTGTTCAGAGCCAATGTATTGGGAGGAGTATCACCGCAGGGAGTCAACCTGGGACCAGTAATTCCTCAGTGGAAATCAGTAAAACAAAATCAATTGCTGATTTAATCAAAGCTTCACTGATTTCAGGCCATGTTGAGTCCCTTGTTTTAGACTCATTCAAACGAGCGAGTGTTCGATATCCCTATTTACAGGCATCAATAAGTCAAGAGCACGGTGTTACCTTTGAAGAACAAAAAACATCATTTACTTCAATGCATGATTTCTTTTTTCATCGACCCATTTGGCATGGAATAAATGAACATCTTACAATGATTCCTAAAACAACACAACATGTTGAATGTTTCTATCTGACGCCGCCTTTAGCAGAAAGCGTTGGCAATTACATCTAACATTGTATTTTTAACAACAGTGACCCTGTTCCTTTATTTTTAATTGTGTATAATGTTGAATTAGACTCTAAAAAATTATCAGTTTTCGCTTTCTGACTAATGCTGTGCATCTTCCAAAAAGCAATATGAAATGAATTCCAAGCAACAAGTTCACCACCAAATCGGCAAAAAACCCGACCCAACGCTTTTCCTTCAAGTACTATAACAAGAAAAATTTAACCTCTATATAATTTGAGGTTTTTGTGTAAAAAGAAATTGGAGACTTCCAAAGCAGCTAACAACAACGGGTAAAATACAGATGTCTTCATTATTGGTAATTGGTGTCAAAGTTGCTCAGTATTTCGTGTCTTTTACCCTGGATTTTTACCGATGCCTAACTTTAACACGCATTTCACAGAGCCGATTGGCAGCAATTATTTAGTGAAGTGTACTTTGGTTAATTGTTGGACTTTGGTTTGAGAGGCTTCAGAAGTAGCTGATGAACACAGGTGGTTAAACCCCTTTGTATTATGAGTAAGGAACCATTTTAAGGCAGGGTGTCGGACCTTGAGGAATGTAAATTCACGAAGCCCAGTTGTATTCCAAGGTTCGGAAAGGTGATTTGTTGCCATGTACATCAATGTGAATCAATCTGTAATTCTGTTCAGTATTTGAACTTGCTATTGTTTCTTTGCGATTCAAGAGTCATTGGGAGTTGATATATTTGGTAAAGTTACTAATCACAAGTGTAAATAGCAGCTAAAATGACATGACGTGATGGTCTGATGCTACAAATCTTGAGTCCCGTCGGGCGGAGGGCATCCGAAATTTGAGCGAATACACATTGCTGTCGAGTAACCTTTAAAACTAGGACCTTGGATCCATTACTGTGATTGAACGTATTTAGTAAAAAAGGGAACAGTATACAAAGATAAGGACAGAAATCGTCTCCAACTTTGCCAAAAAAACAAGAAAATTCCTGATATTGACCCACTCCTTTATTTCCCATAATTAGCTTATCCCACTCCATTTCATTCCGTGTGAAAGGAACTGCATTGTGCACAATGCACAAGTCGCCCATTAACCCTGGCAATCGACGAGGTAAAGGACTCGATGTTTTCTTTAATGCATTAAGAGGATAATTCCGGCAGTAAAGCAGGTCCTTATGCCCATGTGATGATTGGTAAAATTACACTTGTCATGCACAGCAAGGCTTTTTCGTAAGCTCTTTGCGTAAAAAAGGAGGGAGGGGGCCCAGAGTACTTTATCATTAAGAGGCCAAACCGAAAGTGCAAAATACCTATCATTGATTAGTGATATATGCCAAGGAATATTATTGGTGTTCAGAAAGTCACATATAAGCTTAGTCGTGGGAAAGTCAAATTTAGTTTGAAGGCGCCTTCATTCTTTATTGCTGTTGGTACATGTTCCTATTTTTGGTTAATATGTAGGATGCTTCTAATAAAGTTGTGATATATATGAACCATGATGAAACCAATTTCACTGCAGTAACCACCACTAAAAGAAACATACACATTGAGTAAGGAGGAAATTCAGATTGGGGTCAAACTATGGGTGTAGAATTTAGGGTTTACATATCCCATGAAGGGGGAAAGGCAAGAGATTCCGAAAAGCAGATATCTGAAATTAAACCAACAACAAAAACAAAGCAGTACTTCTCACTAGAACAGTCTCTTAACAAAAGAACAAAAAAGTTATGTACAGATGTAATGGATCGAAAAGACAAAAAACTTTACAAAACCTTTAAAATTACCGACAGACATGTGATTGCGCCGTTGTTGAGACATATCGATAAATTTTATAGTTTAATGCGACGAGACACAAGTGGCAAACACGCAACCTGGCACCAGCCATATCGATGCTTTATTATTTTCCATTCTTCGTTTGAAATATCATATTTCATAATTTATGATTAGTTAAAATAGTGCTATCTATACTAGCAAATTAATGCCTGAATAGCGTGCATTGATAGTGTTTGTATTACCTATTTTCCGTTAGACCATAACTAGGTATTTTCCTATGCGTCTTTCCTATAAAAAAACTCCTGGTCCCTGTAAGTGAGGCCTTGCATTGCAATGTTTTATTGTTACGCATTTTTTTTGCCAAAATTAGAGAGGTTAAGCAACACAAACTTTTTGTAAGGCTTCGATTAGATGAAGATTTATGGGATTGTTCTGTCTTGAGGCTGCATTTCTGAAATGCTTCAAAAGTAACAAAGTTGAACGTTTATCTTAATTGGACATACAATATTGCTAATTTGATAGACAGTGGTCACGTGGCACACACACACAAAAAATTAAGTTTATGAAACAATAATACATACATTAGAATTATTTCTGCATGAATTTTCTGTGCGGAATATTTTATGATACGATATACTTTCGCGGAGATTTATTGCAACCAAAGGTCTGACTTACAGTGACTATTAGTCCTGAAATGCAATTTTGGATTTGGCACACAGGTTTTGGCTCGGAATTGGACCACTGACTTGGCTTGACAATTGAAGTTAAGTGATTTGCAAAAGGCAGTCCATCAGAGTGAGCTAAGGAAAAAAATCCTGAATGATTTCCAAAACCTTTTTGATGAATTCAACGATTAGCCTTGTTTTGCGGACAGTAGAGCTGGCCAAGGTGCCAATTTAGACGCATTTAATTGTGACTTTCCTGGCTGCGTTGTGAAACAACAGTAGCGACTACACAAGAAGGTGTTTGTAGTTGCGGCCAAGTGTTACAGTGAACAGAGAGGACCCGTTCGCACTTCGCTTGCCAAGTGCAGTTTGTCTGGCCTGCACTGGCCTGGCATCAAGATGGACAGGGAACTCTTGGCTTCCGTCACAATTTCTTGGCATGGAATTCTACTGCCATGTGTGTTAGTGTCTAATGTCAATATTATTGTCGCGAGGTGACATGCATTGTTATATCTGTGCAAGCACCGTTGAAGAATATGCAGAAGAAACCCTAGAAAATTCGGAAATGATACATTGAAGTCAATGATCAATACAAATTAACAGGTGACCAAACACAGTGTATCGTTCCAGGACCAATCGTGTGCATATGAAAAAGTCAATCCACTTTTGGATGTTACCTTTTGCCACAATCAGTTATGCATCTATAAAACGTAAACAATCTAAGAGAACCATTATTGCTTTGGTTAGAATGGAATTACAAATCCACGATCTGGTAGTGGAATACAATATAAATGTAATCAGGTACTTACAACGTCTGAACCTATTGTGGGAACTACATGGATAATAAACTGGCACAGGATTGAAGTAGTATTGGCAAGTGCCAACCATTAAAGCTCATCACACTATCACTTACTATTGGCAGGTCCCTGCAATGAAATCCGCTGCCAAAGTCACATGTAACTTGTTCCCTTGCCATTCAATGCCTTCTTGTTCTGTCTCGAACAGGTTGATTAGTAGAAAAACGCAGTCAATGTTTTTGGTTGCCCCAGTCAAATAATTCTCAGAAACGAGATTGCTATGTTTGTGTTTTCTTAGAACTGTGTACTGAATGACGCGGACATTTAACTGGCAATTAGATTTCTAAATTTTTTGGAAGTGTTCAACAAAAAATACTCAAAGGAAGTTTCTGTCCGATTACGAAGAACATCCAGTCATTGGTTTCTCTTCAAGTTCAGAGATTCAAGGAATGACAGTCGCCACTGGCGACATGTCATTTATCTAAAATAATACATGATGGAGTTTTGAAAGAAGGAATTACACAGAATGCCAGAGGACCTAGTACGAGAGGCACACAATCATATCAGACAGGACGACACAAGAAAGAAAAGAAAATGATAAAAACCAAATCGTCCCATCACTTGTCAGCGCCCAGCGCAAAATTCAAAAGCATGTGTGCCATGATAATGTGGAAAAAATAGGCAGAAAGTAATCTTCCACGTGAGCGAAAAAATATCACATTCAAAGTGTTTTGCACCTTTGGTTTAATGTCAATGATTTGAATTGATTGGGATAATTTCAAAAAGAACTTTCACCGCCTTCGAAACATTCCTGTTACGCTGATTTTTCCTTTTTGAGATTGTACCCATTTTATCTCTTCAGGGGGACCTTATTCGTTCCTTGACCTTGGTCGGCAACAAATGGTCCTTCTTCCAGATAGTCGTAGACACATAACTATTTCAACATGTGAGTTAATCATTCAAAATATCCTTATGCACTTGCACGCATTGACAAGTACTTACGTCACCTAGAAATCACAACTTTAGCAAAGAACGACCCTTAAATAAAGGTCCCATGGAAGATTTCATGGAATTCCTGGCCCAAATGAAGTTCCTAGGGCTTGGAGACAAATGATGTTTGATGTACAGCGGTGTGAGGTATATCCAGAACAATGAAAAGAACCACCAGAGAAGTGGCCGATGCTTTGTGTTTGAGAACAGGAAAATAAAGCAGAATCATGAACATGAATGATCACTAATTGGGACTTTCTGCGAGAATTCAATTGTGTATGCATATCAGATGTGTGCAACACCGACAAAAAGTTCTGATCCAAACGAAGGAAAGAAGGATTAAGAAGAAAAATCCCAGAGAGCAGACACACACATAGTATCCGGATGGCATCCGGGTGCAGTTTTGAGAACAGGTTGTTTGGACAAAGGGAATCGGTTGTCTGTGAGCGGAACACGGCGAGGCCGCTGTTCCTGGTGATTCTCCGCTATGCACGGCCGCCCGTCAGCTGTTTACAGACACATGATACACGGCTCTTGTAGGTAGTTGTTCCTGCAGGTAGAATCCCTGATCCGCAGAGATTTCACGGGATTTGATGAGTTCTTCCTGTACAGGTGTGTGGTACTTGTAACGTTTTGTATCCTGAAAGTAGTGGGAATATGTGGCCAACATGAAAGCTGAAGGTCTATTGAAAGCATATTTGAAAGAGATTTTTTTCAAAAATCAGCAAACATGTTGTGCCATGATACCATCCACAATATAGCAATACCTGGACTTGGTTCATCGGCAGTGCTTTGTGAATATAGGTCCCGCAGCATTTGCAGACAACTGCTCGGTGCACGTGTCGGTAACAGGTTTTACCCATAACAATGCAGGTTACAGCAGTCTGAACGTGAATCTCCCCAACTGCTTTGGCCTGTTGTTCAATCATATGGAAATTACAGAACAGGCTTTGCATTGCGTAATAATATTTAACCAGTTTCCTCATTTTGGTTAGTTCTGGTTGTTGTTTGCGAGGTTTCATCTCTTCTATTCCTGGTTAAAAAGGAATACAATTTGATTGTGTTGCACAACAGATGCCATTAAGGGGCAGAGTAATTTGTAAGTTAATGAAGTTGCGAACTGTGTCTGGAAAATGTGACACAATTGACACAAATTCACACTGACGAAGAAACGGTTAGACAAGTATCGGAAGAGAGTTTTCATTTCACAGTCCAGAAGATTATGAATCCGTATTTTGATACCAGACGGTATCACACATGCGTAGTTATGCAAGTGCATTTTCGAACAAAAGAAAAGGTCGCGGTTGTTGTGATTGTGGGAGATTTTAATGGTTCAGCTGGATCTGTGTATGGTTGTGGTTGGGAAGGTAAAACAGAGACGTATGCTCTCTCTGGGATATTAGAAGATGCAAAGATTGTTGTGTTTGTCTTCTGACTATCGTATATTTTACTATTGCGCGGAGCCGCACGTGGCTTGTGTATTGACAAACCCAATGCAACTCCCTCTGAACATCGTGATGTTCCTGTGATATTTGAAGCGTTTACTTATAATGACGGGTTATTTGTTAAAATTTAAAAAAAGAAGAAGAAGAATTTCCATTTGTTTAGAGTACAGAAGAAAAGAATTGTAAAAACAAAATGGAGAAATGTATCGAATTGACCACTGTTGACCCGGACCAATGCAACCAATTCATGTTATTCTTACATCGATTTTGGACTTGTAACATCAATGAATGAAATCCTTAAGGGATCAAGTTGAACTGGGTTCAAACCTGCGCCAATGTGAATACGTTACAAACCAACGTTTAAGCCAAACGTAAATAACAGTGCACTTAGTTTCTTCTCATACTGAGCGGAACTTCGCTGAAGAAGCATCTAAATAAATCTATGAACACACAATATATCTAGCCTGTTCAGTGTACGCATAATTTTTCATGCATTTGGATTTTCAAGCTCTTAATTTCCTCGAGTAATATCATCAATACAAGAGAATCTTTTATGAGTTACAGGCACCTGTGTGATATCCACAAGGTCTTTATGGGTCTAAAACCATTGAAGAAAAAGAAAACTGCACTACTGTACGTCATGGGTGCGTTTTTACTTTATTGGAAGGATGAGAAATCATAACAAATCGTGTGATGAATGTTTCCCATACATGTGTAGTTCTTGACACACAAAAAAGGGAAACACAAAGCTTTAGCTGTGGGAATGTACAACGGTTTTCAATGCGCCTTAAAGTGGTTAGTCGTGTTGAAATTATGGGGGACTTCATATAATGGCCCAGGTGTTGTTGGTTGTATGAGATAGAGAAGGTGCACGGACTTGCGGACCCTTCCCCTTCGCAGTTAGACTTCTAAACAGAACTGCAAAGATTACCATTCACTACCACCTACCTACAATGGGGCCTTAATGATGAATATGTGATTCAATTTTTCGTAATAACCGTTACCACCACGTGTAGAGGAAAAGTAAATGAGATAGTATCTTCCAATTCATTATCATCATCATCATTGTCATTATTATCATTGTAGTTTATTGTAATATTATTTCTGCTTGATTTTAAATTGCTGCTGTGTAATTTCAATTACCAATTTACTATACCTGTATGTACCTCGTTGCAAAAGTGGTGGATGGGAAACCAGAGGGTGTTTTGGGTGCAATTTAATATTTGTACACAGAGTTGTACAAAAAAGACAAACTTTCAACCACTGTCTGAATAGAAAGACAGGAAATTGGCCATCGGGCATTTCTTAATATATATGGGAGGAAAATGGTTGAAAATTAACATATATTGTCAAATGGAAGTGCGTTTTTCTTTCGCTTGAACGAGCCACATTTTCTGCATGTTTCTGTCTGTCAGTCTGCATAGTTTGATTCAGAACTCCATGCATCTTTTTGGCAACTATGTATTTACTTTTTCCATCGTTGCCAACTCCGTTACAAGTCAAAATCTGACGATGTTTGTAGATTTGCTTGCTCTCTATTTTACTACAACTGCTGTTGTCGAAGAAACAGGGCACTTTTGGCAAAGACTTCCCTGAATACTTGTTGTGCAGAAGTCCGGACAAAGGAGTCGACATTTCTTTTAACTTGCTGAACATCATCTTAAAATAGCAGATTTGAAAAGTACCAATTGAAACTGATGAAAAATTACTTCACGCCCTGATTTGACCAAATACTGAAGGCCCTGGCTTCCAAAACCGTTGCATTGCTACGGTGCAACCGTTGCCAGTTTACTCTGCAATAAAGAGTAAACTGGCAAAGTTTCACTGGAGCAACCGTATATCAATTCATTCGTCCTATGTTTTCAACGCTTGAGGCCTTCTTGATGTTATCTAACCATACATTGAGTAAATGATATGTCTTAAATGTAAATTGTATCGAAAATTTTATCACATTAATTCGGCAGGAGGATGCTGTGGCCTGTGGCATTGTGTGTTGGAGGAATGTATGGATGTATCCTGTGTGTCACAGTCTGACGCTAAAAGTGTTTTTGACCATTTTTTGTTATTTCTGTAAAATGTAATATCTGAAAACTGCAATGGACGGAAGGTGGAACATCGTATACTTTCAGTGGATATTTTATTTTGTGGTCATTTACAACAATTTTGAAAAATTCTTTCCGAAACTTAAGTAACAAGAAAGTCCTCCTGCGTGGCCGCCAGAAGCGTAACGCCCGCAGCATAGCCTTTTCGGATGGGCGGTGGGAGGAGGGTTGGGATCCTCAATCCTGGGATGTAGGGGGTGTACGCGGGCGGTAAAAAATTGTCAAGGTTAAAAGACCGGTTATTCCTGTGAAGAGAAGACGCAGCACGGACAATGGACTTGCATTGCGCATAGAAGTTAGTGGGCGGCCATTGCCACTGGTACAGTTGTCATCATAGCTCATTGACAAGCATGGGGGTCAGGGCCTAACACACTTGTACGAGATGGGGAATGTGCCGGTGCTATTTGTAACAGGTTGTATTTACTGTGTGTGGCATTGAGAGCAGCAACACATTGTTGGTTCCTACAGAAAACACGAAGAATTGGTCACTCCTGGCAGCACATAATACTCAAGCTGTTGCCATTGGTAACAGCTGTTACATGGCAACCAGCCTGGAATTAACGGATGAACGTGTTATTTGTGGGGTGGAGAGAGTTAAGGAGGGAGGGCAGTACTCGCCGTCATTTATTTTATAAAAAACTCATTAAAAGATATTTTCTATTGAAACAATGCATTTTTTCACCGTAGTCGACTTAATTTCCAGTGAAGACCTCTGTTTTAGGTTCGAACCCATAAACGTTTCCCGACAGCCATACACATATAAATAATACATGTATCTAAGATAGACTGACATTAGCGCAACACATGCAAAACAACCATATTATGAAATAGTGATGTTAAAGGGTAACAGAGTTAGATTATACGTTAGCCTAGTGAAGGCAGTAATGTCAATGAATGAATGCCTGTGATCTCTTTTTCTGTGTCGTCATCTTTCGTTTTCAAAATTATTGGTAAAATACCATAACGCCACAAGGTTTTGTCGCCAATAGCCTATATCTCTCAATCAAAGTAAATTGGAAAAAGCGTATAAATTTTAAATATGATAATGAGAACATTTTTAACTATGCTTTATTGTTGTTTCAGTACCAGGTAACATCCATTCGGGCGTTTCTGGAAATGACAGTATCGTAGCAACGGGAGTTTACTCGGCTCGAGAATTACTACGAGTTACTAGAAGTAAGTTGTATGATTATTTGAAGGTTTTCATGGTGGTGGCATGTGTGTATGTTTGCATTCTGGTGAGAGGTAATTGGAAATTTTATGTTGCTAATTAAAGAAATGTTTTAATTTTAATCAGATAATAATGTTCCACATCTTCATATGTAATCGTAGTTTCCACCCTGTTGTCCTTTCTGCTGGTTAAGTTTTCTTTTTAACTTTGGTTGTGAAATTTTACTACAACATTGGTGCTTTGAAATCTGTACGTCCCTGGGGTGAACAGAACACCATCATCATTTCCCTCGCAAGGAGAAGCCCCAATTCAGTTCAACATGTATTATTTGGAAAAAGTGTGAAAATCACACCAGATAATTCATTCCTTACATAGACGACACACACTGTACTTATACAAATCGAGTGATCATATACCCTTCATATATGACAAATTATCAGCATCTTTTTCTCATTTTTCTTAAAAGCATAAGCAGGGTATAAATTACTTAATAGAGATCTGCGTTCAAGTACTAATCTCCTTAATGCCCTGTCATGCACTCTGATTGTATAATGTATTTGGCCCCACAGCCGAAGAGGTAAAACCCCTCGAAGCTAATAGTTCGGTAGGGATTATTGTTACATACAAAATAGGGGCAGCCGTAAGTTGTCCAAATAAAGTCTGCAAATAGACTGATGATACCTATTCATAATGGCAGGGCTTAGCCTCTGGGCCCTTTCTCTATGTGTGTCTCACTCTCTTTGGCAACTTTTTGAACGGTTACAATTTGTTGGAAAGCCCCCTTATACACATTAAGAGTGATTGACGGAGGTGTAGCGGCTTTGAAAGATTTTGCTGTCATTTCTTATTTGTTATTTCGCAGTAACTATTCATAATACATCGTAACTTTTTTGAAGTTATTTGTCCCGTATTTCGAACACCATTTGCTATCACCCCTTTTCTTTTTATGGATGATTTCATTGAAAGCTTAAAATATTTTTCAATATTTTCATGTTGTACTATGTTTTCTTATTCTTGTATTTTTAGTCGCGCCGCCTCTCCGAGCGGAGCGACTTATCTGGTCACTACGGCGTCTGTATGGATGCTTGCTTGGTTGTTAAGTTCAAATACAAAATTTGGAAAATGTCATCGGATCTCAAAAATTCCAAAACAGGAATATGTTTCAGACCA
>JBCAUG010022232.1:0-41641 GCA_038406175.1 Haplosyllis leylae
TCATATTTCATCTTCTTACATGCATACTTCGACGTTATATTGACGCAAGCCATGAACTTTTTTGTCTGTAAAGATTAAAGTGAGTATTTTTATATACATTACTGCACAAAAAGTCTGAGAATGAATCAATTTTTTTATGTAAAATTGTTTGAAATTTCAACAAAAAGTGCTCAGGATAGTGTGAAAATACATATTTCGTAGTTAAAAATGCAACAGCTTCTGGGCCCCAAGTGGGCCCTAGACCTTTGGTTTTCAGACTAATGTATCTGCAAACTAAACCAATTGTGATGAACAAATTTGTCAAAATGCCCAGAAACTTTTATATTTAAATAGGTATTTGATACTGTGCCTCCATAAATGTACGTTAAATTTTTTGAAGAAAACATACCAGAAAAAGTGGGAGAATGCATATTTGACAGTTAAAGGTGCAAGAGCTTCTGGGCCTGGATCCTGATTCGCTACTGTTAAATGATACTTTAGCATTACTAGCGACGCTCCACTTCAGTGGTTGATGACATCACACTGTCAGTTATTGGTTCTTGGACAGTTATTCCAAATTTCTTTTATGAGAATTTTCCATTCAAGGAGCTCTTTGTCTAATTAGCTGAAATTTAAACAAGACCCAGTGAAGTATGACTGTGAGTTTATATTTAATCCTTAAATCCTTACTAATGACAATTGTTAGCCCAGTGGTCGGTCCTGTGATCAAGAGATCACTGTTTCCCATCCCATATAAGATCTGAGAGATAAAAGCAAAATGAATGCATAAAAAAGAATATGCTTTGAAAAATAAAAGGATTACAAACACAAAATTAATAACGTACAAAATTAGAAGGGACGTGGTTCTAGTTTGAAAGCATTAGTTTCAAAAATCAGTAGTCTGAGTTCAAATACCACGCTACACGTCACAGTCAACGTATTCGTAAAAAAATTAACAGACCAGCCAAACCGACCGACAGGGCACTGAGGTGGTCTATTAGGAAGGTAATTGGGCATCTCAAATGTCTGACAAGTCAATACAGGCCTTGATCCTAACAGTCTGGGCCAGTCGAACTCTATTAGCAAAAGCTATAAATACTCATAGACTACACAAATTCAACATTCAGTAAATAACTAGTGAAATTACCCACAAATTTGTGTTCGTTATAAAATGTTAATATTGCAGTTTAAAATCGTTATCAAGTTTTGTTCTGTCGTACTGTTTAAGTAGTTTGGGTGAGGTTCACTAACGGAAATCAACAAAATGACAAGCAATTAATTTTGTCCCAGAGGGTTTCTTTTAACATAACTGGCGACTTCTGTAAAGAAAAAAAACACCCTCGGCTATGTGTAGTGATGTACTTTTAACTAAAATATATGAATAAAGGCATACAATTTTTTGAATGGAGGGCCTACGAAGAAAATTAAACATTAATTGTTAATAACAGCATGGGGTTCGATTGTTCACAAGTGCAAAGGCATAACGTCTTTCGTAAATGAGAATCTGGCAGAATCCAGAGAGAACCTTACAGTGGCAATACTTTCAAAACGGGAATCCCTTGCACCAGTTGAGTTTTTCACGATACACGTTTCCATCAGATTATCTGACAGATCTTTACACAGGGAAGAGCCAAAAAAAATTATAAAAAATTGCCGCCAGTCAGGATTGAGCCCATGACCTCTGGATCATCATGCCAATGCTCTACCAACTGAGCTGAGTCAACATTCAGTTGCCAGCCTGAATCTTCATGGCCTTTTATAAAGTCATGCTCTATTGATTCCAGAAACATGCAAAGTCCAACATGTGAAGTGATGCATGAAACATAGCTCACTTCAGAAATCTCCTACTCAACACGTGTCTGCCTAGCTCAGTTGGTAGAGCATTAGAGTTATGATCCAGAGGTCCTGGATTCAATCCCAACTGGGGGCAATTTTTTGCCAATTTCTTTTTTTTTTGCTCTCCCCTGTGTAAAGATCTGTCAGATAATCTGGCAGAAGCGCGTAGCGTGAAAAACCTGAGTCACAAAAACGGTAAATGGTAAATATTGACTTGACTTTGTCATGTAAATCTATGGGAATTTCAGTTTTTTACTCCTGCAACTCCACTAGCACACATATTAAACTAATTCTAGCAATAAAAATTGAATGTTGGTGATATGATCAAAGTGATCTGGTCATATATAAAATTTTCAATTTACAAGTAGGTTGAAAATGACAAAAACAAGCACATGCTCAGAAAGCTCTGACTAATGTTCAATCAGAAGATCTGATTTTAAGGGATTTGCAACAGCAACATTAGGTGAGTCAGAAATTACTTATTTGAAAAACCATTTTGAAATGGTTTGAGCTAGTTTATGCTCAGTCTCAGTTATTAAAGATTGCTCCTGAATTTCAAGTCTAAAAACAGACATGGTCAAACAAAATTTGCATTTTCTTCCCTTCCTTGCAAAATTTACTTTAACTTGAAAGACTATTTGGCTCCAAATTCCAACACACAAGCCTTTTGAACAATGTCGATACTGGTTTTCCATGTCAACTTATGTATTCTGCCATATCTTCTTCATTTTTTCACATTTTTACTTCAAATAAAAATTCAAATGTGCAGAATATACACTGTATTCCATATTTACTTTGACAGAATTTACTTTACAGAATTTAATATGGTCCAAAAACACAAATATACAAATAAAATAGGTGTCAGATCTTGACAACTTTTTTGGACAAAATAAAGTCAGGACAGCAGTACAGAAAACATAAGAGATATACACTTCATAATTTGATAATGTTTAACATTTTTATTTTCATTTGAAACAAATATACCCATATTTAGAGGAGTAATTAACGGGTTGACATTTAACCAGAAATTGATAAGGAAAACCTGTATCGAACAATTTCTGAGTGGATGTTGGGTGGATGCTGATATTTGTGGGTTTTTTTCAAGTTGAATATCCCCCCAAAAATCCCCCAATTGGCTGCAAAAGGTACAAAATTACTTATTTACTTAGTACTTATTAAAAATTACTTGTTTCAGTCAGAAATTGCCGATGACAGAACTGTCTGTGTTTACGTAACTCATTGAACAAAGGAATGTCATACCAAATTGACCAGGAAGTGTTTCCTGTTCTTTTTTTTTTAAAAAAGGCAAAGCAATATTCCTTGACAGTAATAAAACGCGTTTGAAGAAATTTTGAGCGATAAAGTGACAGAACTGGCTTACATTTTCACGCCCTATCCTATTCAGAGTATTCCCATGAATATAACAGCTTTCACAAAGATAGAAATGTCTTTATATTTCCATTGCGACATCAGTAAGAACCTCAGTACCGAACGACACGCGAAGGAATTGTAAAATCAATGTTTATGATTACATCCTCAGATTATTACTATCAAGTTTTCAGCATAAAACCAGACAAGGAAGCCCACCAACGATGGGCCCCTTTGTAATACTCAATTGTGAGCACTAGAAAGAATAAGAACATGAAATGTTCCGTTGTCTTTGTGATTTGTAGTTTCTTTGATCAAATAGGATAAGACTGAACTGCTCACAAAGGGAACACGGTAGATCGAACGGCTTTCATCGCATGGTGTGTGAAGATGTACCCGCCATTTTAAGAAAATAAACCATGTACAACTGTTAACAACCAATCAAACTTTATTATTATTTAGAAACGTTCAGCTGCAATAGTGGATCCAGGGGGTTAAAGGGTTATGGCATTCTGCAAAAAGAATTCAAAAATAATGCTCGACGAAAGTCCGCGTAAAGATTTCATGTTTTCTGGAATTGTTTATCACCATTTACCCTTCGTCTAATCAGCCAAACACAAAGGAATAGCGGTTCCCCAAGAAAGGTATCTGTGCAAGTCTTCAGTGTCTGCTGCAAATGAGAAATTACGGCGAAGACGAAAGATATCAAAGACACACATTGAATATCAAAGGATAGTAAAGTGGTAGGTAAGACAACACAGGAGAAACACTGTGGGCCAGAAGCTGCTTAATAGGACAGCCTCGTTAAGATGACGGAAAAGATAAAACCTACAAACATTATCTCTTTGATGATACTTTGGGAAAATGAACTTCTTGTTTATTGTTTGACATGAAATGATAAATTCAGGTGATAGTCATAGAAAATGTTGGATGCTTTGCATTCGAGGATTTATACCATGCAAAAAGCATTAAAAATTGAATTAGTATTTTGAGCCAACACCCAAAAAGGTTGTATTTTCTGATGTTTTCTGATTGGATCAGCTAGCTAAGCCTTGGCATTCAATTGTTCACAAAAATAAATTTAGAATAAAAGAAAATAATTTAGAACGAGGCGCTCCTGAACGACTTTCAACTTTTGTTGCTGAGTCCAAAAATGCTGAAACCCAATTTCCCTATGTCCGTGGGGTGGCGGGTTGTTGGTACACTTTTAACTTTTGTTCCTCAGTCCAAAAATGCTAAAACCCAATTTCCCCTATGTCCACCAGTGCTGGTACTCGAGCATCCTTCCTTCTTTGTTTTCAAATCTTCAAAATTGGTTGCGAGTCTATCGAGACAACACAGGACGGAAGGACGCTCAAATAGCAGGTGTGGCACCAAATTCACCACCGACGAGCGCCTCGCAAATTATAACGACTACCTGGTTTTGTGAAAGAAAACGGGAGATTCAGGTCCATCCATTCTTGTAAATTTTTGGGGACAAAGATGATGTCGACACACAAAATGCTCGCTGACCTTGAACCTGGAACATAGTGGCTCAGATTGTTGTTTCAGAAGGGAATCACATCGTACACAGAAAACTGGTGAGGGATATAATAAATCCGTTGATTCAATCAGTTCTGGGAGTCCGGACATGTCACATTCGGGTTCTTTAACCCGAACATAACTTTGCATTGGATAGTTTAATATATTTTGGAACAAACAATCATGTGCAATCTTCTCTGAAACTGCAACAGTAGGTTGTAAATATGTGCTCTTCTCACAGCTGCGCGGTTAAACAGGGAAAATGTTCGCAAACAAGTCAGGGGTCGGGAGCCGGGTAGAGCGCCAAGAGCTGAGGGTGAGCGCATGAGCGCAGATGAGCGCAAACAAGCTTTAAACCTTTGTGCACTCCCAAAAATGCAGTAAATCGAAGCACATTAAAGTTTTTTGTAGATTTGGCCATAATTTTTTCAGCTTCATTGAGGCAATAGAAATATTTGAAATAATGAAATTTCTATCATAAATGTACATTTGGAAGATTTGCCCATGTCTTTTGACATGTTAATCTCAATATTGGCTAAGCAGAAAAACTCAAAATATGTCTCATCATTTTTGCTGCTATTCATATATTTGGCCATAATTTTTTAGTTGATATTCCTTCAGCGGTTTCTCAGATGCAGATGAATTTAAATCCATCTCTCAGATGCTCCATAGAAGTCAATGTACGTTTCGTGCTTTGCAATCATTTAAGTTTCATGTGCTCACACCGGCCCCCGACCCCTGCAAGTGCGCAACTGCGAAATCTCTTCTCATGTTTCGTTGTCCTTCTCATTAGAATATTAACAATCGAAGCCCAGTAACTGTCCAACTCATTCGATTTCTATTTTTGAGAAGTTCAAGGAAATAGATTATTCAATCATCTACTGAGACTTAACTATATGGCAACGATAAGCAAAAAGCAACAAGGAAAATGAGAATCTCATGAGTCCTTCGTAGTCCCCAAACAACTTTCAATTTTGAAATCAGAGAAAAAGTACAAGACATCTGGCACCAGTGTAAATCCGTCTGATCCCCAGTTGTTCAGTTGAATTGGGAGCAATAAGTTATCACATTTTATTTGAAATGTAGTTCTCTTGTTTTCCCGTTAAATTATATTGTTGATATGAATTGGATGACAAGTAAAAAAGGATTAATACCTGACAGGTAAATAAGAACTACATTTAAAACAAAACTTTGATTTGGTTTCACATAAAAAAATCTCCATCAATTACTAGATAAAGTGAGGTCGCGTAAACATAGGAGCATTATCTTTTATAACATAAAGTTCTTTCATGGACATATTTCATGCAAAGAAATGGAATAAAGCAATTTTATTGGGTCCAACCTATTTGTTTACTCGATAGAGGCTAGGTCTATATTTTGCTCATTATCGCCCCCGGTCAGGTGAGGAAGGGGGGTACCCCCATTCAAGGTTGGGGAACCCCCGGCCAGGTCAGGACAGGGAGGTATGTCCTGGGGTACCCTTCCCCCATTCAAGGTTGGGTTCCTCCCTGTCCAAGGTTGGGTACCCCCAGCCAGGATGGGGTACCCCCTATCCAAGGTTGGGTATCCTCCCTGGCCCGGATGAGGTACCCCCATCCAAGGTTGGGGTACCTCCCCATCCGAGGTTGGGGTACCTCCATCCAAGGTTGGGTACCCCCCCAGCCAGGATGGGATACCCCCCTTTGAGGATTTAGTAAAATGCAAACCCCACTGGGAAACAACTTTGCAAATTTATCTGAAATAAGGTCGCACATTTTGTTTAAATATCATTGTTTAGATTTTCTGTTGAATTCATACAGACTGTTCCTTTAAAATAAATTTTTGTGACTAAAACTTTGAACTCAATCACACTCTTTTTCATGAAATACCAGTCTAACCCTTGGGATCTGGGCGGAAGTCCATGTCCTGTAAAAAGTCTGGTGCTGGATGTAAATTCAGTGTATCAATCAGTTCTGGGGCATGTCACATTCAGTTTCTCCAGTATTAACACAACCTTATATTTCCTATCCTTCTAAATGGCCTGTCAGACAATCCTTTGTTTGGCTTACCAAAGTCCCAACATGAGTCCCAATATTTCTTGATTTGAGACTGGTGATTTTTCAAAAAAATACATTGTTGACCTTTATGGTTAAACCGGGGGGGGGGGCAAGTTCGTATGCATAATTCTTCCATGCCTGTTCTAACCTGGAAATGGACTACATTATATCCCAGAAATTCTCACTTACATTGATTCCTGGATCATATGAACTGTTTTATTTATTGGTTGAAAAGGTCAACTTGTGACAAAACAACCATTAGTTTAAATACCCTAAAATGAGACCATAACTTTTGTAATGGACTTCTATGCAGAAATATAAAATATCAAGGAGTGAAGAATACCACCTTAGTGACTCGTTAATGTTGTTTCATGCAACACTGTACCCAAAGGGTGTTTACTGGTTACCCCAATTTGGTCCTCCTGCCCCCCCCCCATTTGGGCCCCCATCTGCCCCCAGTCCCCCATCTGGCCTCTGGTCCCATATCTTGCCCCTGCCCTCCCTCCATCTGGCCCCTTTCCCCTGCCTCCATCTGGCCCCTTCCCCTGGCCCCCATCTGACCCCCTTTTTGCCCCCGCCTGGGCTCTATCTCATCTTTGCATGGGTTCAATCTCACCTCGCTTGTTCCCCTACACATGAAAATAATATGTTTCACCTCATGTGGAAAAATTACCAAAATAGTCATGAAGCAACCCCCTTTCCATCAACAAGGTAACTCTCTACAAGTCACCAACAATGTATAGAAACATCAGTTCTTCAACACACGAACAAATCATAATCTTTTGCAATAATTTCTTTTTCATCTTCAGGTTAAGTTTTGGCATAGTTGAAATTATACAGGAGTATTTGAATTTCTGCATGTCACTTTGCCACAGTTAATTGGACTTTGTCAAAATTCCCAAAATCTTTAATATTGAAATAGATATTTTGTAGAACTTGACCAAGATGAGATTTATAACAAAACTTTCAAAGCAAAACTTTTGCAGTTTCAAATCAAATTACTACACAGATGATCAGTGCTGACAGACCTATAAAATAGATGTATCGGTAGTATAATTGACTGCGTAATGTCTGGCATGTCTAACACCGGGTAGATAGGGCTATTTATCATAATAAGCTCTCTTAGAAATTCGGTAGGAAACTTCCACGGAAAAAAGTAAATGCAAATTTATCAATGGATCTTGGCCGGAGTAAAGAGAAGGATTTTTGATTAAAGGGCTGAAATGCCTGGAAAAGTATTACCAGTGAATGAATCCGGCATCAGTGGACATTGGAGTTTTTCATGAATTGGGATACATTTAAATGTTTTCTCTGTTACCTGTATCTCTGTGGCGCTCTGCTAGCACCTCTGAATCTTGCTTAAAGCAAGAGGTAGTGGGTTCAAATGCCACTTTTACAAATGTTTTTTGTAAATTCTGTAGAATTCTACAGAATCCCATTAGGGAAAACTCGAATGAAGTGATCCCTCAGTAAGAAATCATCTGAGATTCGCAAACGAAATATGTGAGCTGTAACATATGAACTACTGTAACACAGGAACTACATCAAAACAGAACAGTTATTTTGATCACACCTTTTTGTTGAAAGAATTGTCAAAGGCTGATAGAGATCAAGAAAAGAAACAGTATTAATAATGAGATTAGTATGGAATTCATTTTCCAGGACCGCTCCTGAATTTCCTTGCTGTGGGAGGAGTTCTGTCAAAAAAAAAATTGATTATTCTGTTCGTTGTGAATCTCCACTGCTGCAGAAATCTCATGTTAACAACTGAAGGAAGATCAGTAAACTTTTTCAAGATCAGAAAATTCTGGGTAGCTTTTGCAATGGTAGCCTTTGAGGAAATATTTGCAAGCATAAATAAATAACCATTACATTCTTTAAAAAATATAACTGCTCAATTGTATTTTACATTAAGAAGCAGTAGCGGATCCAGGATTCGGTCAAGGGGGGCCCAGAAATTCTTCCGAGATTTTGCCGATGTAGTGAAGCAGAGTCAGGCAAGCAAATGTTATATCCGGATTCCAGAGTCTATTCAGATTTAAATTTAATAAATCTGTGTGAAAAGAAAGAAACTAGTTTTTGTTCAATTTTAAAAGTTTTATTTCCTCAGCACACAATCCTAAGTACAAGTTCTCTCTAAGCTGTACACACATCAACTCACACAGAGCTGGTGCATGCCTCTTTCTTTTGTGAAGCTGCAACATGCTCCTGATAAAGCTGCTGACCTCTGCAGCTTAAACCTTGAACTATCAATAACTACACACAAGTATCAGTACATGTAGGCTTTATTTGGCTAATATAACATAGAAGTGATATTTTATATATCTGACACCAAAACAAGAATATATTTTTGGTGTAATTAGTAACATGGCAAATGCCAGATAGAAGAAATATTACACACTTCAACTGTTTTCAACCAATCTGCGTAATGTCATTATTTTGTCATGCCTGGACAACAAGTCATTTGTTCCATTTGAATGTGACCCTTGCAAATAACAATTGCTTCACTTTCTGCCCCAGGGCAAAGATATATGTCATATAAGTAACATATATCTCATGGGCTCTATATTTACACCAGGTCATCGTTCCATTGTCTTCGGGTCATCCTATGAAGGAGTATGGAACCGAAAATTGGATCGACTTTGCTACATTGGCGCAAGTTGACGGGGCATCCATCAATATTGTTCGCATAAAGTCAGCTGATGAACGCGAGTTCATTGCTAAAATTCAAACTAGGAAGCTACATTACATGCACAGTCTTGCACAAACACAGAATTATGCGATTCTTCTGGCACACCCAGGGTATATCAACATAAGGGCGTTGTTGAAAACTACCCAGGCAGTGGATGCTTTGCAGTGGGACAAGTACTCTCCCACCTACGTCTATGTTGTGCATTTGAAAACAGGTGATTAATTACAAAAATTAAATTGAATGTAATGAAAAATGAGAACAAGCTATTTTATTGCATTTAGAAATTTTCATGAAATTTTCCACAAAACATAATAAGAATTAAGATCAAATTAAGAGATATCAAAAGCTGTCACTATTTAACTTGTTGGATTCACATTGTTCTGATACGCCCCACTTTGCATCAAAGTATTTCCACCAAAACACGCCCATTAGGAGGTCGAAATCACGCGGAAACAGGCCAATTAAATCCCCTGTTTCACACCTCTGTAGGTTAAGAGAATAGGGTATTAACGCGGCAGACTGATTGGCTCAGACGAAATTCAGAATTTTCTCCTACTGGAAAATATCAGACAAGGAAATTGTCCCATAGAAACAATGTTATTTTTGAAATTTGAATTTGATATGTTTTTGTACTGTGTACATAATGCCATCTTCAGCTTTGTGACTGAACAAATTAGTTTAAAGAGAGGGAATACTGTTCAGGGTAATGACTTAGCTATAAATATAGTTTCATTCTAAAAACATTCTAAGCTAACCATTTATTCTAAATGAATTTTGCATTGCATAATTAGTGATTTTGATTACCACTGAAGTAATGTTTTATTGTGGCTCATAGAGGTAACTTATTGATGGAATTGGGGTTGGTTTGTGATTTTTTTTTGGAAATTTTTCCCATGTGAGGCGAAAAAATATTAATTTTGCATGGAGGGAAGTATGCAAGGTGAGATGGTGCTGCTGTATTATGGTGCACACAAGATGATTTTCTGCCTGGTGGCAGGGGCATGTGAGGTAGGTATCCACCCACTATGACTATGGGTACACAATGTGAAAATGCCCATAATAGGTGGGAATGGCCATGTAAGGTGAGAAATGGCCATGCTAGGCCAAAATGCCCACACAAGGTGAGAATGGCCAAGTATGTTTGGACTGGATTGGCCAGTGACTAATCTCCGCTGGAGCTCTCAGTTGTCCTCCACCATTGGGGCACTGTGGGGAGGCAGCAGCTCCCCCTTCAGTATGGTACAGTTACATGCAGACAGGCTGGTTGGAAGGGTCTCAAGAGACTCAGCCAGTGTGTGGACAGGGTCCAAAAGAAACCACTTACAGGCAGAACTCTTGGCCCACAACCATGCCCTACAGGGATGATAGCCATGGTTGGAACCATGTGGTTGCTCCCATCAAGGACACAGGGGGCTCATAGATGCTCATAGGCCCCACAAATGCTCACTCACTCCCTTCCCCTTGAAATTCAAAATTGCAAGGGAGTGATTCCGTTGCTTGTCCCAATCAGGGGGACATGTCCCCACCTTGGCTCCAGAATGGCAGCACCCTGCCATGACTTTTGTTTTCTAGGAAGCTAGTGGGCAAGTTGAGTGGTGAGAAGGGCAATATGCAGACTCTGCCCAGGAAAGCCCACCATCGGCCCAGTGAGCAGCAGTCCCTTCACCATCCAACCCCTCAAAAATGAAACTCATGGGGAGCGATTCCATTGCTTGGCCCAGTCAGGGGAACTTGTCCCTACCTTGGAAACAAAATGGCAACACTCCACTGCGACTTTCATTTTTGAGGGAGTGACCAGACTAGTCAAGTGGTGAGAAGGACAATCTACACATTTTTCCCAGGAATGTCCACTGCCAGCCCAGGGCAGGTGATCAGCAGTCCTCTCTCCATCTGACCCCTTGAAAATGAAAATCACAGATGAGTGATTCTGTTGCTTGTTTAAGTCAGGTGGACATGTTTCCACCTTGGAACCCAGAATAGCAGCACTCCACCGCAACTTTTGTTTTTGAGGGAGCGAGCATGCAAGTTGAGTGGTGAGAAGGGCAATCTGCATGCTCTGCCAAGGAAGTCCACTGTCAGCCCATGGCAGGTGAGCAGCAGCCCCTTCCCTGTCTGACCCCTCAAAAATGAAAATCACAGGGGAGCAATTCTGTTAGGGGGACATGTCCCTACCTTGGAACCACAATGGCAGTGTCCCACCATGACTTTAATTTTCGTGGGAGTGAGCAACTTACTTCAGTGGAGTACCATTCTGTTATTATAATACATGTATCACTGTTTTCAGGATAGTGTACCTCTTACAAAAATGGCAAAACAGATATGGAGTGGTGTTTGATCAAAGTTGACTCCGCAGTTTACAGAGGAGCAATTTAACTGACCCTTGACTCATATACTCATTTCTGTTTACATTGTCTGTCAGCAGTGACAGAAGGTTCTGAACATTCTCATATGGTGCAAATACCTCACACAAATGCTTGAAATTGATTCTGAGATGCCCGTAGCAAAACTAAGCTGAAACAAGTAAATGAGTCAAGGTTGGCTAAATTGCTCCTCAGTGAAATATGCAACTAACTTCAGTGGAGTAGCATTTTGCATTTAAATGGATGTATCACCCTATTCAGGATAGTTTACCTTTTAGAAAAGTGGCAAAACAGGTATAGAGTAGTGTTCGATGAAAGTCGACTCCACAATTTATGGAGGAGCAATTTAGCTGACCCTTGACTCATTTACTAATTTCTGTTGACAGAAGGTTCTGGACATCCTCATGTGGTGCAAATACCTCAAACAAATGCTTGGAATTGATCCTAAGATGCCCATACCACAACTAAGCTGAAATGAGTCAAGGGTTGCCTGAATTGCTCCTCAGTGAAATGGATGAGTGTCTGTGGGGCCTATGGGACCCTGATTTCTTTTATGGGAGCATGTGAGTGGTTTCTGGTGCACCCAGTCCATGCACCAGGTGAGTCTCTTGAGATGCTTCCATCCAGCATGTCCACACATAACCATACCATACTGAGGGGGAACTCGCTGGCTTTCCCACAGTACCCCTATGGTAAAAGGTAACCAAGTGCTCCAGTGGAGATTGGTCACTGGTCAATCCAGTCCACACACAATGCCATTCTCACCTAATGTGGGCATTTTCACCTTGCATGGCCATTCTCACCTTGCATGGACATTTTCACCTCACATGCCCCTACCACAAGACAGAAAATCATCCCACGGCCACCATAACTTAGTGGCAGTATCTCACCTTGCATACTCCCCTCCATGCAAAAATAATATTTTTTACCTCACATGGGCAAAAGACAATCCCAATTCCATCAATAAGGTATCTCTATTTCAGTGTTCTTCAAAATTACTAATTATTCAATGCAAAATTCATTTCAAATAAACAGTTACAACTTGTTATGTTTTAGAATGAAACTCTAACCAAGACATTACCATGAACAGTATTCCCTCTCCTCAAACTGTTTTGGTCATGCACGACAAGTTGACGATGGCAATGCTGCCAGCTGTTGTGAAAATAGTCATGATCGATTTCCTCGCCTGCTTTTATAATGGGTCATGTACCTTTATCTCCTGCAGGGAAAGTACTGACTTTGAGAACAGAAAGAAGATTTACCTTGCATAATATAAATTCTTATGAACTGGATGCAAATACGATCCTAGTAGACTACACTACTTACCCGGATATACAAGCCTTGAAAAGCTTGAGGTTGAACATTTTGAGAGATCCCGAGAAACGAGATAAATTACAATTTAACAAATGCCAGATACGACGGTACACGCTGCATCTGAATAATCTAACAGTGGTTCCATCTAAGTTCTGGAACAAACTGGGGCTTCTGTACATGGACAATTTTGATTTCCCTGCGATAAACGAAAATTACCGGTACAAGAAATATTGTGTGGTGTACGGACAAGCCACGAAAAGTGACGGTGTGTCATTTTCAAAATTCAAACTCATCAAGAAAAATATTTGTGACAGTAGAAAGGACACGTATTGGGAAAGAAGAAACCATTATCTAAGTGAACCAACATTTATTTCAACACCAAATGCTGTTCGTGAAGACGATGGAGTGGTAATTTCCATTATTCTTGATGGCAGAAGAGGTCAATCTTATGTTGGTATATTTGATGCAGAAACTATGGCACTTGTGAGCAAGGCCTATTTGCCAACCGTTGTTCCTTTTCTATTCCATGGGAGACATTTTGATTGACAAAATAATTTCTAGGTTCACATAATATTATCCCGGTGAAGTTCCTGATACTCATTCATAGCAGTTCGAACCGTGTACTGTGTCTCAGACAGATCTATATGTGGTGGCGCTGAAAGGCGCCCCCCCCTTGATTTCTGTCGGTTGTGAGTGCTTCCAGGCAGATCCCTTACCCCATGCAAACAGCATCTCTCTTGAAGAGGCAAGCCTTCTCTTTTGAAGAGATAGGCTTTTCCAGTGCTTGGGAGTCTACATGACTCCATTGGAGCCTTCTAGATCTCCATCCAGAATGCTCCTTGTATAAGCATTGCGATTCTTACAGGACACATTCCTTGCATCATCCACATCATGGTTGCCGGGGTGTGCCTGGCCAATGAGTGGCTTTCCTGCCACTTATGTCACTCGCATTCATGTGACCCGGGTATGCCTGGCCAATCAGATGTGGCTCCACCCATAAGCCTGTAACATTCTTTTGCACCTTTATATCATGATGTCATGCCTAGTATAAAAGCTGGCATGACTCTGCCCCCAGTACACTTGTAAACACTCGAAGATGTAAAAGATGGTTAAAAAGACTTAAATGACTTGCCTGAGTTCCCTTAGGTTGTCACTAGCAACAATCAAGAGGATAAACCTTTGAATGATTTATTGAGAACAAAGTGTAACAATTATGGATGGCTTCATATACATGTAAAAAATTAAACAACAGTAAAGTAAACGAATTTTGCCCTTAATTTAAAAGATTTAGTTGTCTCAATTTAGCCCATACCCATTTAAACTAAAATAGAAACAAATGGAAACAATTGTGTTAACATGTTTATGGTTTGTTGGGATTTGCACACATACATCCACACACACACACACCCACACATTCCTGGGTTATTTTAAGTAATCCAATCAAATTTTACACTAAAAATGAATATTTTTAAATTGGAATTGATTGCCTGTATGCATAGTTACCTCCCCAACATCTGTGAACCTATCTATGTGCAGGACATAATGCAGGAATCTCCCAAAGTTCAGGCATCATACCAGACCTTGGGAATGGACTAAAACAACAAAATATCTTTATAATTTTATACTAAAACACAAAAACATTTTTTGTACAGCATTTAAATGATTAAATGAAGTAGAAATCAACACTCTAGACCACTTAGAATTGAAATAAACCCACGACAGGCCTTGCAACTGTCATATTTTTACATACAAATGAATCAAAAATGGATATATTTGACCAAAGTATCACAAAAATTCCTTCTTAACAACCCAGCGACTTTTTTACAACATTTCTATGATTATTTGAAGTAAAATAACTAACCTGAGATGTGAATAAAGCCCATATTTTAATTTCTACAAGTTCATCATGTCTTTCCCTGGGTACACTTCAATTCAAACTGGATGCCTTAATTGAGGTCGACAGTTAAAGTTTTGGACAAGTCTATTCCCTATTACGGTAAAAACGTAGGTGAACCAGGTCTCTGGTTACATTTGAACTACAACATCTGTTGAAACAATAGGTAGTTAATTGTATTTTTACTGAACATTGTGTGAGAACTCATTGTTTCATGGTGATTAACCCCTGGAGTGAACAAATTGAGTGAGGGGTTTAACTTGATATGAAACAATGGGTTCAAGTGGTTTAAATGTCTTAAATCATGCATGGCGAGGGTTAACGGGGAATAATAATTCAGTGAAAACGATAGGCAACACTACACTGTCATGCTTAAACACTTTAGACATACAAAGAAGAACTCATCCAAAAGGTGCAATCTTTCCGAACATTTGGCGGCCAATTTGCTAACACCTGCGCAAAAAGCTGAATATTCTGTAACAGGTTGAAGTAGATCTGCAAGCGATTGCGAGGGGCTAAGACACAAACCCTGCACTTATGCTCCAAATGCTGTTAAAATGTACTTCAACGTTCTTAAAGGCAGGAGGAGTTAACTAGCTCCCCTTACACAACCTGTTACTGGAAGCTCCTTAAATATCATTCTAAGATGTTTGTAAAGAACTGTACAACTAAATGTAAAGAGCTAACTGTGTATTGCATTAAAAGCTTGTATTTATGATTGTTCTTGTATTGCAGAGTTTCTTAGCTGTATCACTCATGTGCCAGTGTACCCCTACAGTGTACCCCTACCAACCAATTTAGTGTGTAGAATCATCTAATAGTGTTTCCTGTGTGTAGCCCCCTGCTACAGAGTGTTCCAATATTTCTGTGTGTAATTAACTCTTTCTGATGGAGGTTTGCTGCATTGCGAGTGCTAGCTCCCCAGTGAGCGTGAACTAACTGTTTCCTGTTGCAATTGCATATTTCATACAACCAGTCTTAGGAGCAACAATAAGGACTGTACTTCAGCTGAGTGTTTGTATTCTTCATCTGTGAAGGTACTGGAGCTCCCCATAGCTCCCCACAACTTTAACCCCTGCCCAGCGATACAGACTAGAGCTCCTTCCTCACAACTAGGTCCAGTGCATGAAATAACACCCATGAACAACTGCTGTTGTCCCCTGAGATGCAAAGACTCTTGCTCGTACTTAGAATACTCCCCAAAATAATAGTTGGTGACAATTCGGTTTGCGTCCAATTTTGCATCGGGTCCTATTTATTCCATTGCAGAAAATAAAAACAAAGACGACCATAAATTAACAGGTACAGTCTGTGGAAATATGATCAAAGTTACAAGAGTGTACCAACAGAACCAGATGTAAGGGTAAACAGGAATCAATTATAAAACGATGCCACTTGAGTGCATGTTAATAAGGAATGTAATTATGTTGGAGTACAAGCTCTCTGATTTCATTGCGTTTCCCCGACTGCGATCATAATAGAGGGTTCAAAGACAAGTGAATATATTCGATGTGAGTCGGGAATTATTGCGTCCTAATGAACTGCATGGCTTAACACAATATACAAAACAGTAAGATCTGAAGAAACACTTCGAATTTAGTTGTCAACTTGTGTTCTCCATCGTCACCTTTTTCCCCCGCATTCCGGAGGACTGGGGAAGGTATGTTTTCAGTTTGTCTGTCTGTTTACCACCGGGGGGGGAGGTACCCCAGTCCCAGGTTCTTTCCCTAGTCTCATGTCCCATGTCCTTTCTGGGGGGTACCCCAATCTCTGGTCTCATGTCCCTTTCCAAGGGGGGCACCCCAGTCTATGGTCCCATGTCCCTTCTGGGGTGGGGGTACCTCAGTCTCTGGTCCCATGTCCCTTCCCAAGGGTGGGCACCCCAGTCTCTGGTCCCATGTCCCTTCTGAAGGTACCCCAGTCTCTGGTCCCATGTTCCTTCCCAAGGGGGCACCCCAGTCTATGGTCCCATGTCCCTTCCTGGGGTTGGGGGTACCCCAGTCTCTGGTCCCATGTCCCTTCCTGGGGTGGGGGTACCCCAGTCTCTGGTCCCATGTCCCCTCTAGGGGTACCCCAGGACAAGGCCCCAGGCCAGGACTGGGGTACCCACCCCCTGACTAGGACTAGGGTAGCTCCTGTCCAGGACTGGGGTACCACCTAGCCAGGACTGGGTTACCCCGCCCCAGAAAGGACTGGGGCGGTATGCCTCGTGCGGTTTCTCGCAGAAGGACTTTCTTGTTTGGTAAAAAGATTTACCATTCCACTGCCATTGAAATCAACCAATTTCAGTATTCATTGTGAATTCTTGTCTGCAAATATGAAAGATTGATTGTATCTACACAGATCTCACTCCGGATTCACAAAGAGAAAGATCAAGGGTGCTTCACGGAGCGTTATCTCAGTGCATTCATACAGAAAGTTCTACCATTTTGTGGGAATCATCTGTTTTATTTCATTTGTACATCTTGTACAGAAAGAGGTTAAACGAGAACCGGTTAAAACCACCATGAAAAACACAGAATTTCTTTCCCTGATTTTGTCAAAACTTTGGATTCAACTCCGGTCACAAAATTAGGAGGACCACGAGACAGTTCCCAGTCGCCATACACCAACACTGAGATTTCTCAATGGTCCGCTTCTCTCCCCAAAATGGTTCCAAGTTTGGAGGAAATTGGGAATCGTCTTTGGAACTCGTAAACCAGGAATTGATTGCGCACAGAATGGGTCCAATGTACGACTCTTGTCTACCTTGAACCTAAAATGTGGTACTTGTAAGTTGTTACAAAACATGTTTGCATTAATGTAATAACATGAATGGGTATTTTAAACTATGTGGAGCCATAGATTTCAGAATTGTTTGATATCAGTAAAATAATAATCCATCTTCACACATTTCAGTTTTATTTTTTCAATGCAATCAGGCATACCAATTTAAAGTAATATTGATAACCTGAGCCGTATTCTTCTCAGCAGAACATGGATTGATTAATACGCCTAAGTTTCATTTTCGTGGGCTTTCACAAAACCCTGTGCATGGCTTCTTTCCAGGGATACTCTTGGTTCTCGGATTACGTGAAAGAATTTTTTAAAGGAATAATTTTGCACATGGATGACCTAACCTGAGGAGGCAATGAGAAGAGTATGAACATTTTCATTGATCACTTTCATTAGCCAATGATCACCGTTAATATTTTTTATAACCACGTTTGGCTTTTTATAATGATCACCATTGACTTCTTTGCTAAGTAATCAATTTCAGGATGGAAAGACTAAATGATTAAAAATAACAAGAAAAGGAGGGGAACTGCATATCGTAAATCATATTAATAAAGAAGTTTTGGAATTTTAAACAAGCCTTTTAAGTTCGAAAGTCGTGGTCATAGAAATCCCGGACCATTCAAGGCGAAATCTCCAGTACAAACTAGCTAAGGCATTTAGTGGTACATCTCAAAAGGGCAACCTGAGGTTATTCGACGACGAGAAAAATCCATAAGCTTCATGCAATGCAAATTCCCTTGCGAAAATAAAGACGAACGGTAAAATTACCATGTCTTTAGCGTGCTGATGATCAAAGAATCAAAATCTCATGCCATTTGCCAGTTTGGAATGCTCAGCCGATTTGTCGTTCTGAGCCTTGGAAACCAAGGCAGGCAGCGTTCCAATAAATTACATGGTCAACAGGGTGCAGATCTATACCTTCACTCGACAGCAATTACCTTTTATTTCCTTTAGCATTACGTTATCTGACAGAATGATAAGCCTCGGCGCGATCTGGAATTATAACAACCTTGGTGAATTGAATCAGCAAACATATCATGGAATGATTCTCTCTGAAAGAATCACATTCGCTGGCTCTCACCACTTTATACTTCAGTGCCAATTTGCTTGAGTGCAAACAGCTTTTATCAGAATGTCCCAAGGCTTTCATTCCTTTTCCTTCTACTTTGTAACAACAAGACTTGGAATGAAAGTCATTTCACACAAGGGGTAAGCTGAAAGAAGGGCTAAATTGATTTGTGCGATATACTTCCCAGGAAGAGAATATTTGGACTCATGGAATCACATACGTATTGATCTGAAATCTATATTTAGCAAGTCGTTCGTTACTTGCTATTAACCATATAATGAAGGTTAAATGACAGACTCTGTCAGTATGGTCATATTTGACTCCTGATCAATAAAATCTGGCGACATAACTGTAAGGGTCATTGGAGAACATGAATGACATTGATGCAGAATAGATTTTGGAAAATTACTATTTCATCTAATTTTAATTTCATAGTTTCTTCAGCAGTGGTTGTGAGCCATGTTCGTTGAGTTCTGGCGGATTTAAACTCGAGCAAACACACATTTTGGATAGACGTAATTGGAAAGTTACTCAGAACTGCCGTGTTTGGTTTAATTTTGAACACAGATGTATGTGTGCATTTTAACACAGCCAACAGCAGAAAAGCCTTCCAGAAAAATAATGATGTTGCTTGTGTTCCATTCACCAAATGCAGATCTATGTGCCAAGAACATTATTCGCGTAATTAGTGCGACAGAATCCAGTCTCCTCGGGTTCATATTGGCACATGACAATATACACCACAACTGACGCAGGAAATTTCTACAATACGACACTAATTAATTTATGTGATGTCTGCTTTTCATTTGCTTTGTTATGGAAAAATGTATTTGCCAAGAGATAAAAATATCCTTGGCATTTTCTAATTGAGACAACAGGTGAAAGACAACAACTGTTAGGGGATGCAACGTGAAAATAAAGAATTACCTATAATACTATTTAATGTTTACAATTATTTTGAGCTATTCAAAGAAAAAGTTTCAGCAGAAACAGTACAAGACGATAAGACGCGAAAGACTTTGCTCAAATGCCATGCTGATAACTTTCAGGACAGTTTTCCTTTAGGTGGAAGCTCTTTGCTTTAGGTCTGTATTCCCTATTGGGATTACATACAAGTCATTCCAATTACGACCTACAAATTTGGGATTGATCACTTGCCTCAAGGACAGTAGAAATCTTGATTGAACAAAATTGATGAAGTATTACTTTCTTAATCCGGACAAGAATGGGAAAGAGTGTGTTGTAGCTCTGATACATGACAATAGGTTATTTTAAAACGGCTGATACTTAAAAATATAAGGATTGAAGTACATCAGAGTATCACCACAATACACGGTGGGCACCAAATATATCACCATCTACATTTTAACGAAGTCACTGTAGTATCAGGCATATTATATGAATGTGAATGAAAGATCCCGATGTTAGTTAACACATTGATTACGTTTACATTTATAAACTAAACGCAATATTATCAAACACTGGTTCAGTTCTAACTGTAACGCTTCTACATTCATATAAATTGTCCGTTTTTATTCTGGTCATGATTCTTTGGGTCTCATTAGCAACTTCTTATGTAAAATATATGGAGATGCGAGGTCCTATGTATGCTTCAACACGTTTGCAATCTATTATGTTCAATATGCCATTACAGAAAGTCTCCTGTGGTAAAAAAGAAACATGGAATGAACTGAATCACAAATACATGGTTTACTTACATTGAAGATGTTTTTACTGAAAATCCTTGATAAAACTCGATATTGAAAGTAATGTTGGTTTACAGCTGCCGTGACAGCAGAGAAATTCTTTTGAACATTATTACGTAATTATTGATCATCTGTTATTATTTTCCTCAATAAATGCAGTACAATGTGGTTGCTTAAGAGCCTTTTTGCTGAAATTCCTCCCTTAGGTAAAAGGATAGACCTTCTATCAGACCATGGACCAACGCAGTCATCAACAATCTTAAGATACCAAACAAGACTCCTTGAACCTGCCGGTAACAAGTAAATTTATGAGAAACTGGAGACACATTCACAATAACATCAGGAATAGGTCCATTTATTTTCTCGATTTCTTTTAAGATCGAGTTAAGGATAAAACATGGAGCAGTGTAATAAGATATTTATTCATTAGAGTACCATGATATGTGGTGGAAGAGCAATTATTTGCTCAACCAACATGGTTGTTACATAAACATGACAAGGAAGCATACAACTTACAAAGACACATGATGAAATAGATCTATGTGCTGTACTTTTCAAGCAAAGCGGGACCAAGCTACAGTGGGATAATATGTTCAATTCTACACAGTTCTACCTGCGAATCCAACTGATGACGGCAACACATTATTCTGCAGCGTGTATACTTGACAAATAATGGTGCACATAGATCATCGCTAAACTATTGCGCTGTTTAATGCATCCAGGACCTTTGGGTCGAATTGTCTTCGCTATATTTCACAAATAGTTCCAACAAGTTCAATCTGCCAGAATGTGGTAAGAATTATTTCTAAAAGAGAGCTTGCTGTGCTGCTGACGCTTTATGTTGTACAAAGAAAAATATCTGGTTTGAGTTTTTCTCCTTTCCCAATGTCTCTTCCTACCTGTTTTCTACCTGTAGTCAGTATATATCATAGTTGTAACACTGTACCAGAAAGATACAATTTCCAGACTATATTTTTTAGAAATGACTGAACTGGTTCTATGTTGAGTTCATCCATATATGCGGAATCAATTGGCACCTACTATGCAGTCCCTAAAATTGATAAGTCAATAAATTCCATCCAGTAGACCCAAAATGTGAATGCTGGCAAATTGGATGCCCTTTCTCGTATCTCACCGACTCTGGTAATCCATGTGCAAAATTACTTGTGAATGGGGGCTTTTCCCGGTTAAACACCGATGAAATCGAAAGAAGTGATGACAAGGTTGTTTCCTGTTCTGCGTAAAATACTCTGATATTTATCCGTGCCGCAGGTTCTTCATGGTTTTTGAAAATATTCTCCGAAATTGAGTAATTGTTCCAAAACAGATAATTGGACCTTTTGAGAATTCCAAGTCACCAAAATAGAAAACTGAATATCTTTCCCTTCTTGCTTGGTGTCCACATTTCACACTGATTAAAAACTGAGCTGTGAATGATCTGTGTTTTCCAAAGCAAAAAGTTTTGAGTTGAATTTTGACTGTATCATTAAGTTTGTTGGGCGAATTAGGGAATTCCGAGCACGAAGTGCAGACAATGCAGAGAACCGGGAGTTTATTCCAAGGGAATTATCTCAAGCTTGTTCAAAACAATTCCCATCAGCAACCATGTACACAAGGAATTTACAAGTAGTGGATGCTACAAGATTCGTGACATAAAAACAATACCATTCTCTGAGGAAAATCCAACGCCAAAAATTATACAAATTATGTCAAATATTCATCTGAATCATAAATGTTCACTTAAAAAATTTTTTGTGAACTTTGTCTCAAGCGTAATGACGACGTTGCACTGTTGTCTCCATGACTCTGATATTTCTCACAAAGAAACTTGATTTAAGAAACCCCGATAGTTCTCCAAAGGATTAAAGGAAGTTTAGTGACAAAGAACTTTCCAAGAACAAAACCAAAGTGCTATAGTATTAACGGATTCCATACAAACTTCTTAGGAAACTGGAAAGTCTCATAAAACAGACAACTCATAATTTTTAATTCTTAATCAGAAAGGCTAATTTTCTGGGAAAATTGGTAACTGTGTCACCATTGGCATGTGTCGTTCAAAAATTCATTTCATACACGTTCACGTACACATGCATTTCTCGTAGTTCCGGTCTTGTTAAAATTTATCGTTCTCTGGAAGGAATTACACTTACTTTCCCAGACAGTGTTATCGATTTAAAATCACGAAGGGAAAACTCTTTACCTAGCTCTAAATTTAATCTATATTGGTCCCAGCTGAACAGAGTATGAATATTTACATAGGGAATGTTTAGAGAAAGCCACTCAGGTAAAGTAGTCTCACCTCTCTTTCAGATTACTTTGACCTCTTAGGAAATGTACCCTTATCTGGTGTTAATAATATTATATGAGCAAGTTCAAAGAAAATTATGGAAATAAGACATAACTGCCCAAATCAATTTCCCGTCAAATTTTAGAATTTTTGCAAATCATACAAAATGGGGAAGCACCATAATAATTTTTAAACAAGCCATCATTGGGAGACAAATCAATGGTTCCTTTGGCTTTTAGTTAACCTTGACATTGGATGTAATTGCATACAGACAGTGGTTATTCCTCAACTTTAATAATATTGGGTGTAATAGCTAAAAAGGTCATCAGAACAAATGTAACGTGCTGACCACGTTTATGACAGTTATGACAGGAAACGAAATATAATTAAGGTGATTCATTTTTAAACGCCTTTTGGGCATTCGAAGAATCAATGTAGACGGTCTGCTATCAATTTACTTTTGAATGGAATGTTGAATTTAAAGAGTAAAACGTCTCGAGAGTGAAAGATTTTTCCTATGAAAAATTCCTTGAAGCTCCGAAAAGAAAGTCTAGACTGCTGAATGTACCAAGTTTGAGCGCATGTTTTATTTCGTTAATCCCAGGCTTGTTAACTGCTCGGAACCATCATATCAGAACCCGAACAGCTGCGCAATTTATGAGTTTCAGGTTAAGCTTTTCCTGACTGGTTATGAAATGGGGCTACAAATTGTTATAAATTTCCTGACCCATTCCCAGACCAATAAACCCTGGTCACGTGAAACATTTATCACCATAGATATGTCACCATAATCAGGAATCTGCATCACAAAGGAGAAGCCATCTTAAGCGTAGTCTTTCATTCCTTCTTATCAAAATCCCTCCACAATAGCTTACGCAGCCACTTTTGGAACAAAAATCCTGGTGCTAATGGTTTCTGTGATCCAAAAATTGTCTTCAGCTTCAACAACTTTGAACATAACTAAATAAGAAACAGTTTGAGCGGTAGTCTTTTCCTTTTCGTTTCCTCAGAAGTGACTCTTGATGAGGTCATTGTCAGGTACAGCTGGCTCGGAATGGAACTAAAAACTCCTGCTGGAATCAATTAGCGCTCTCCTTGCAGACAAGAAAACCTTTAACAAACATTTACCCAAGTTCTTGTGCGCCTCTTTCAAACGTCAGTGGTTAAATATTTCAGCAGGTCTTTTTTCCTGCTCCTTTTAGTATCACAGACATAATCAAGGCCATCAATCAGTTGATGGTTCTCTTTACCAGAGTATATTGACGTCTATGCAATTGATATGATTTAATGAATATCTTAAGCATGGAAGACATTTATATGAGATTGACAAATGACCAGAAATGGATCCATTGAATGAAAAGTGTAAAATAGCAATATCCTTTTTCTTCGTACCATCATAATCAGGCTTTATTTTTATTAACATTTGATTTGGTAGACACATTAAATATAGATGCTGGAAAACAATTTATTTTTCTGCCATGATTTTTATGAAACTGAGGTTTTGAATCTCTTCTGTACTTTCATTTGTCTGGATTCGTGTCATCTTTCAACTGCGGACAATTCTGCCCAGTATGGGAGCTGGTACAGTGTGAATGCCAGTAATTTGTTAAGCTAGAATTAGAATGTCAATTTCCAGGGGAAGGTTGCCCTGCTTGATAAAATTGAACAGGGATCCTTATTTTCCAATTTTGTGAAACAGAATGTACACGCATGTTGGGTCATAACAAAAGAATCCAATTCTGACGGAGTAATCACAGTTCACGCTGAAGCGAACTCTGCACTTGATAGAGAAATTACCACGGAAGATTATGGGGTACCTCATTTCACCAAAATCTGCATCAGTGGAATCGGCCATAAATAAACTGTCCAAGGGACAATATAATTTCACTAGGCTCAATCATTCTGATTACTTTGATGATCAATTGAAAGGTGGATGTTCTCAGAATTGACATGTTCCTGAATATTCGATAAAAAGCGTGAATGAAGCCAGAATGAATGGTCTCCAGTGACCAGGTTTTCTCTTGAAGAGTATTAGGAGAAATGTAGTCGTGCAATAAAAACGGAGCAGCATTAGTACGGTTTGGTGCGGTTTCACGACAGCACAAAAATGTCAAAAATTACATCTCACTTGTAAAATTTAACCCAGGATGATAAATCTTGGAAGCGTGGCAGATTACCCTTGATTTTTTTGATAATGTGGATGGAATTTGGTAAAAGAAGACCACTGATAGATTGCTGCAATTCAGAAAGTGGCTTAATCGTTTGGTCATATGAAATACACTTAATATTTATTAGAAAACATGACCTTCATAGATCTAATACAACTTGCCACCAGTATCAGAGCTTATTCAACGGAGGAGATCATGGGGTTGTGGCCGAGCCATTTACCATGACAATCATCGTGGCAATTCCTATGTCAACTGCAGGAAATCACCCTTTGTGGATGAATGATACTCGTTGCTACTTGTTATCGGTGAAAAGCTACATTCTGATTGGATTCGTCTTCTCAAATATGATGTTCCTTAAATTGAGTCATTACTCAGAAAATATTTTACACCCACAATGAGCATTCACATGAGCAGAGTTTTGCACGGTATATCTCGCTTCGGGGGAGTTGCACTCGTGGTATATTGTACACTGTACAGATTGTGTAAGTGAGTAGATGTATAATAAAACTCATTCATTTGAGTTTGTTCTGGCGTTCCGAGCTTTTTTAGTTGAAGGATACAATTACTTTTTTTTTGCCTACGGCTGCATTTGCTGTTTGCAAGAATTATGTACGAAATATATTTATGCATAATTGTTTAATATTTACGGACCCACAAAGCTGCATCATAACTGGGTGTAAGAAAGTAGCAACTCTGTATGCTCATCTGTCAATATGCTTTCTGGTAACAACAGAGGTAACAAAAAACTGTTTATTCCCTTTCTGTTAGAATCGGGATGAATAAACAGTTTAACCATCTGTTTTTCTCCACCTGCTGCTGTTTAGAATTTCCAATCTACTTTTCAGTAAATCTAATACCATGCTGTTTGCAGGGCAATTCAATGAATATGTAACAAGAAGTCCAAAAAAATAAAACACAATAGCATAACCAAAATATTTAGACATCTTAACAGGGTCTAAATGTGTGATGACTGCGTACCCAGGCTCTGTTTGGCTTTTAGTGGATGCACACATACATGCCACCTTTCTGGTAAAATTAATTTTTACTTCTCAAAAGGTATTCACACTACGTCCAAAGATTAACACAGAATGACTGAATTCTTGTAGTCCACATCAAAGATTTATTTCTCTTGATATACCCAAACTTCCGAATTTCCACATTTATGAATTTCCAAACAAACAACGTGTCCCAATTTTATTCATCGCATCAAAAATGGGAGGGAACTTGGGTCTAATTCCGTTGGTCCAAAGCAATACCGGAAATAGGTTATTGTGAAGAGATGTGGCCCATGTTATTTTTCTGGCTCTCAACTACTGCCACGGCAGTATGTAAATTTAATACACTGACATCTTTTTCAGCAGTACTTGTTCATGTAGACCGCCAGGAAACTGAACAATCTGCCGAATTGGAATATGATCGATTTCGTTCCTAGAACAAAACGTCCGTGAGAAAGTTCTGGTTATTTTTACTCCATATGATTCAATTATTATTTTTTCCTTATTCTTTCTCTCATCAACTCCTTATTTTTGAAATTCAAAATTTGTGATTTAGTACACATTAAGCAGAAACAATGGTACGTGGCCTAAATTGAAAACGATCTCAACGTTCGTCTGGCACATGAATAGAAGAAATAACTATTATCATAGGAATGACTTTGACTGAAGTTTGACAATAATGATTTCTCATTCTGTATGAGAAAGTTGTTCTTAAGGCTCAAATTGCATATACCTAATTTGGGAATTTTGTCTAATTTTCACAAAAATAGGATGGTGGAATTTCTTGAAAATACTATTTTAAAACTTATAAGATTAACATATCAGATTTTAATATGTCAGGAAATCTATTTCTTAGACCTGAGAATAATACTATTTTAAAACTTACAAGATTAGCATATCAGATTTTAATATGTCAAGAAATCTATTTCTTATACCTGAGAATATCTGTGCCCCACCATTTCAGTGAATATTCAATGAAATAAAAAAAATTACAGTTTGTCAGTGAACATACATCTGGTCTGTGAACGTTGTGGGTAACCTTAAAAATAGGAGCAGATTTTATAAAAGGTGGATGAAAATTACTCTACATCGTTTTCATTCTATTTAGCAAAAGCTATCAATAATATTCATCTTAGTCTTCGGCCTCAACGTGAAAAGTAGCCATAGAAACTAATGGCTTTAAACCTACTGTGGAGCTGCCATCAAATAAATCAAAATCCAGAATATAACCAGGATAAGCGATTTTAAAGTATTCTGAAAGGGTGGATTCCAACTGTCACTTCCTAACAGAAGCTGTTCATCAACTGAATAATACTCTTCAATTACAGGTCGGCTGCAGTCAAGCATTATAACTCTTATTCCATGAGGATTTCTTTTCAATGGCCTGAAAATCCAGAAAAAATGATGTTGCAAAATATATTGCAGGTCATAAATGGGAAAGACGTAATTCAGTTGTGAAGCTTTTCCACGACAACAGCCTATTTCAAAACGTGGTTTTCTAACAACATAGTTTCCGAGGACAAAGGAGCAAACTTATTTTCACCGACTCAAGAAGAGAAAGGTTATTTTGAGTAGCTCAAAACAACCAATAGCTGAGGATATTGATCATTGAATAAATCAGGATTAAAATGGAAAAACGTTGTCGTTTGGCCAGGATGAATGATGTTATTTGAGAATCAATGACTGTAATGCATTTCAACCACAGGATCACAACACCCGGGAATCAAGATAGCAACAATAGTCAGTACATTTCCGAAATGAGCGAAGAAATGTCAAACTCAAAACAGATGGAATTTAAACAAGAATGCTTACCAGTATTCTGTCGCAACCTATCTGATTCTGTGATACAGGTAGATAGATACCTAGCTAGTGAGATATACAGCTAGCTATTGATAAATTGAGATAGACATAGCTAGATAGAGACGATGTCCTGAAATACATATTGGTTTTGGAATTGTTGAAATCCAATAAAAATTGGAAATTGGAAAATTTTTGTAACCAGTCACACACACATACATGTAACCTAATGCAGAAACATCATGCAGTGAAAAGGCACAGACAACTCTCCTATTTCAAATGCGCCACTCGTTAGTAGCTTGAGCTCGCCCATCAAAAAATAAAGGTGCCTTGAAAATATTACTGGAGCCTGTGGTCCCTAAAAAACGTCAATGGCCACAGCATGAAATAAATAGTTTCCAAAGCACCACGCTACTAGTCGAAGTAGCCGTTTCATATTGCAGTGGCGGATCTAAGGGGGTGCCAGGGACGCGTCCCTCCCCCTCTGGGTCCAGATTCTTTCATTTTCATGCAGTTTCGGGGAAAATTTGGCCAAATAATAAGTTGGCACCCCAACCTTGGAGGTTGACACCCCCCCCCGTCTGGGAAATACTGGATCCGCCACTGTAACAATATAGAGCGGCTAAAATACAGAGAAAGTAATGCATTTCGAGTTTTGCTGCTAAATCTTTCTCTTCGTGACCTTATATCATAAATTCTGATCATGATACCTTTTATTCTGACATTAATGGGCTGTTGTCGTTTTTCATAACAACAAAATAATTAACTTGAAACCCAAATGAACGGCACATTGAATACATTTGAGAAAAAATGTATTTCACACTGAAAATGTTAGAAAAAAGAGTCTGACATTACGCCTTACCATTCTTATCAGCAGTTAGATCTCGCAAAATATCCTTGCATCCACTGAAACTAACAAGCGGGGTGATATTCCTAACGTCCTTTGGACATGTTTGCAATTATTTTTATTGAAACATAGTTATAGTTTAAGCAATCAGCTCACAAAAGGTACAAATGTACGAACTCTCTCTTGTTCCAAACAAGTTTTAAAACTACCAAGAACCATTACAAAAATTTTGGGATGTTTCTATTGATTGGGGACTCATTTACTATTGTTGAAATTGACCTTTCAATATTGATGTGTGACATGTCTATTGTTTTAAATTGAAATGAGTATCCACTTAAGTGTTGCCCTGCAAAGCAACTTATCAAATTTAAAAATCCAACAAAATTATTGACATATCAAACCTAATAAACCTGCCATATTTATTTTTAATAACAGGTGATAAAAAAATAGCCCTATGCCGAGGGTTTGAGTTATGTGAAAAATCTCAAAAAAGTGTCAAGAATCTGGAAAATGTCAAATATCAAAACGTCAAACATCCAGACTGGGAATGAGGCTCATAAAAATAACCTGACAGAATGAAGTTTGAACATAATGAAGTCAATGTTGGGATAAAATAGGAAAGTAATCAAAATTGCTCACATAAAAACATAACATATTTTGTGAGCATTTGGAGTGTTTTTGATGGCCATTAAATGTGACCTCAAACTGACCTCAATGTGTCTGGACCTCATTTTGTCAAGTTATATTTTCATAAACTTCACACATAACCACATTTTTTGACTTTTCACACATGATATATTCAAATATCTTTCACTTAGTAGTCAATATAGTCAGTGAAGTCACATATTCACTGAAATAAGCCTGTTAGCTGGTTGGATATTACATGTACACACATGGTTCAGAAGAACTCATTTATTTATGAAATTAACATCATTTGATTAGGGTTTGCACACACTGACACACACACACACACACACAAGCCTTCTTCCTCAAACTCATCAGAAGATTGTATTATTAACCACACAAAAAATGGCACAGTGGGCACCTTGCTTTTGTTTGCCATTTCAAAATGTCACACCATTGCAATTGACTTAGATCTACAATGGAATTATTAAAACTTCACATTTTGGCTATCAACAGATATTATTGATAAATACATTCTATTGACAAAGTGAGCCCTAAATCCCTAGGAAGAGCGATACTTAATGACAAAGAATTTAACAACATATATAAGCAAATGTCTGAATTTGTCCTTTAAGCAGCTGGCAAACCCACATAATTAACATGAATAGACATAACATACCCCAGAGACAGTTCTCTGATTATGTGATTTAATATAACTATTGCTTTGCTTTAGGTAGGTGGATGAAGAGATAAACTCTTTTTAAGATACAAAGACTTAGAGAGATAATGAGATGAAACAATATGAAGAAGAAGAGTGAGATGAAGAGATGAAGACAGGAAGAGAGTCCAAAAATCATATTAGATCTGGCTTAACAATGGAAACACAGGAGACTGAAAATCCATTGGGTCAACAATAATTAACACCAGAATTGTTCACATTATTGTCTGAATATCAACTTTGTGAAAGCCTTCATTCCAAATAAACAGAAAAGCACAACAGACTACACATAAATCAAATGTGTATCTGCAAACAGTCATTTTTATTCCAGTAAAATATCAAAGAAACAATAATTTATCACATTAAATGTTCTTGTCGTGTACTTGCATTTTTCTACGTGATCAATTTTTCCTGGGTATTTAACTGTTGTGTTCAATACACTTCAGCTACAGCTGTCTTTTAAAAAGGTAAAAAGGTCGAAAAGACTTACTGCAGAAAAGCATGCCTATCGCAAAGTTGACTAATTGTACGGAAATGTAACGTCCACACCTTCCAGCCATTTCTTAATGGCATGTGTAGCAGTTTGATTTTAGTGTCTACAATTTAAAGTAAGATTGAGCACATTGTCTCATCCTTCACTTAGTGATAAGCCATAGCCATCAATATCCTTCTCTCTTTTCTAGTTGGAAGCAACAAATGGCAATTCTCATCAACGTGGAATTAATTGCAGGGAAAATATTGTAAGGTGATAGGCATTATACCCTTTTTCAGAACTCATGTATTGTTGTTGAGTCGAAGCAGGCAAAGGAATTTCCTTCTGGAAATCGGAAAGACTTGTGTGGACATTTAAAACAGATTTTCTGCAAATTTCGTTACAAGTTTGGAACAACATCGTCTAATCTCATAATAACTCAACAGCAAAGGATATATTTATTGTGTTACTCATAATAACAAAGGATGTATCTCAAAATACGTGTGTTACAAATAGTGAATTCACACTAAATAACGCAGATCAATTTCCAGAATTTCCAAAACTTAAATTCAACTACTTATGATCACAGATTTGTGACAGATTCTGATCAACTACAAAAACAGGCCTCTTTATAAGGTTTAAATGAACCCAGTATTCATGCCTTGTCTAGAATTAATGATGTTACAATAGAGCTATGCCGTAATGCAAAATATCATTGACTTCACATGAAATAAACTAAACACTTAAAGAGTGCTTCTGCAAATTATTCATGACTCTACTAATGCAACTTACCCTGGTTACCTTATCAAACGTAGAAACTCAGCACATTTTGGTTGTTATTCTGCCATAGATTTAGAGACCTCGTGCCTCCTCCCTTATAAGGGCATGCCTGGCTGCCTCTCTCTAAATCTATGTATTCTGCAAATAGAAAGTCGATAACTACGGGACCCCGTACCTTGTATTTACGTATATGAGAACATTAGAATCCCAAATGTGTTTTTGATCCCTTTCTTGCACTACTTCGAACAGTGAAATATTACAAAACATACCCTGGGTTGCACACTGAAAGGGCCAGAAAGGCATATTTCACAAGCATGGTGAAAATAAAAGATAGATTTTAATACAGTAAAAACTCGAAAGAACAGTCTACCTTGTCCATTACCGGAAGAAACTATGTTAAGTCATTCCATGGAAAGCCACTTAACCCAGACCCAAAAGCTCACAAAAACAATGACAAAATTCAAGATGAGTGATCAATTCTTTAGTTGATACGATCATCCAATCATAAGTTGGCCGTGTTGCAGTGGACCCACAAAGTCTGCAGATTTATTACTTTACGTTGTCCATGTTCTTCATATGTAGCTGTTAGATCTATTTTGTGGACAATAAAAAATACCCAGCAAGTAGGTATTATTTCATAAGTAGGCGTTACGGTATTTTTTTAAAGAACACATATTTTTTCAAGGCGACCGTGAGAAGGGAATCAAATTGAAAAACTCCACAACCATCTAACTTTTGAAATATTACATTGCGCAGCTGTTTGTCGTCAGACTTGGATTTGTTCAGTTGTATGTGCAAAAATACAGCCAATCTGTATTTATTAACCCCGGAAGAATAAGAAATTTTACCAAGGTACGTAGTGTGCAAGACTTGAATCAATTTTCCAAGATCAAAAGGATGGATTGGAATTTAGATACACCAGAAAATGTCGATGTGACGCAAGATGACAAGATCTGAGCAATAATTACACAACTTGGGGCCTTTCACCATGTATTGTAACGTAATGATTGAGCTTCTTTCTTAGCTTTGAGTAACAATATTACTTCCATTGTAAGATGTTCAGAGGTCCGTAGGGAGATATGGAGTTAAGCTGTGAGACAAAATGAGATACCACCTGCGTACAGACGATGCAAAAGGGTCAAAACGAACAAGCATGCAAAAGAAGATTACTGTAGCAGTTTACCACAAAGGATCATCTCCTTTCGGTGCTCGTCTCGAGTTACGTTTAAGAAAGTTTATATAGTTAAACAATCATTTTTGTCCGGTAGATTGTTGAGAAGCATAAGGACATCAATGATCTGTGTGGCTATGTTCCATCCAGGAGAATCTGCACTGCTTGATGCAATGAGAACCTGCTCAACTTTTAATCATATTACATGGAATCTTCACTTGTCGATGGGTAAGTAGCTAATAGCATTAAGAAAAAGAATGAGCACTTATCTTGCTATTTAATGTCCCACTAAATACATTAAGCAGCTTATTGAACAAATTACGTCAATAGATTCAATATTCCTCTCTCATCCTTTTTGGGGGGGGGGGTAACCAAAAGAAAAAGTTAATGATATATTTATGGTAAGGTGTTCCACAACTACGAAACCAATTCGATATTTAAAACAAGAATGCTAAGTAGCATTGTGTCGCACCGTTGTTGAGCTTGAACTTGGGATCTTTTTTTAGCTCAATAAATATGTGACTACACAGATGGTAAGGTAGCCAGCAAGATATGTAGCTAGATAACTAGCTAAAAAGAGATATATGGCAAGTGAAATGGATAGTTAGCTGAGACAGACAGACAGACAGACAGACCGACAGACAGACAGATAGATAGCCAGGTAAAACGCATTTAAAATTTTTTACAACAAAACAACCATACTGACACCATAGTGATCGCTCGTGAGGCGGCGCGACTAAAAGTAAATAGAGAGGGATATCTAAATTGACTATTCTTCATCTGGTAGTTTTGACAAGCCGTTGCCCAAGAATCTTCAGAATCTCTTATTTGTGCTAAATATTGAGCGAATTACGACAGCAACGGTTCTTCTCTTTGAACAATGTAAATTCTGAAACAGTTTCGCATTATTTCTGAACATATTGGACAGGAGTCGTGGAATTCATTCATGAAAAAGTCTCCCCGTAATGGAATCGGAGAATAAGGATGTTCTGGAGTTCACTGCACTACAAACCCATCAGTTCAACTCTAATGTCAAATACACGACTTCGCGTGCGCGGTGGACTCAGGTGTCTTTGTACAATCTAAAGTCTAATTAGGTTCCTGCAGCCACGCATCGTTGTAATATTCTGTCTATGAGACCAATAAAGAAACTTGCAGTACAGGAAAGCAACATCATGAAATTTACCTCAAAGGACTGACAGGAGAACAATGACACTTTAATTATCTATCATCTATTCTCGACATGTACTAATTCACAGCAATGTGAAAAATTTGCTTTTTACATGTCAAAGCGAAAAAAATTATTTTGATATTCACGATTTACTGGGTGAACCTTGAGGTAGAATATATTTGTCGGGTTTGAATAGTATAATTGAGAACATCCCTTGTTACATAAATCATGGCTGAGTTTTCCTGCCCCAAAACGTCTTACTTGTTAAAATTTACAGCAAGAAGCGGTTGAGGTGGAATGGGCTTCGTAAGATCAATAGATCTTTACAAAAACCAACTAGACCACCACATCTTGATAGTTTGCCACCCTTGATACCAAAGTGGCTAATATCACTGCTATATTTTAAATAAAATGATGTTCACCATCACAATTTTCAATAAAAAATATACATCTACTGTCTATTAATTTGTGTCAATTATTTAACGATTATGAAAATTATCGTACCCACACACACATCTCCGGCTTGTGAATAGATAGTCCCGTCACACTTTTGTTCTGTTTGCTACGAAACAATGTACATCGAACTTATTGTCCCACCCTACAACATATGACGTTCACAATATATTTGTTCACCACGCTACAAAGACCAAATCCTTCTGGTACAACATTATTAGGTTCTGGTTCGGATTCATGTTACCTATTCCTATGATGTAGGAGTTACAACATGAAGACAGATTAGGTCTTAATCAAACACGGTCTCCAAAATTTGATCCGGTGACGACGAGAATACAAATATGCACTTTATATGCCCCTCTACTCCATGTGTGGAGACACTGTCCTGACTTACGAGGACTAAATGTATATTTTCACAAAGTAATGTGTCCAAAGGAATTGGTATCCAATTAAAAATTATAATGAAAAGAAAAGCTGTAAAAGTATCTTTACGAAGGCCGAGTTGTTATTATCCTGTAATTACTTGCACAGATAACCTTTCCTTAAAGGTGTGGTCCTTTTCTTTCCAGAGCCTTGATTCATTAGACCCAAGGCAAAGTCAGCTTTCATTAGTGCTATCTAATTAGATATATGTTGACATTTGAATGTGTATGTGACAGCGATACCGGTATATATATGACTGGACTAACAAGATTTGAAACTACATTGAAGCGTTCCAAGAACTGCAAAAATAAATAAATAAATACTCTTGTTTTGGAAAGGTTTCATACATAGGACAGTTTCACAGAAGAAATTCGAGATTGTGACATTAGTTTTCAACAAAGGGGCAGCATCCTCTGGTGCCAAAAATGGGTATCCAAGTGGCTCCAGGCAGTGGTGGTAATAGGTTATCACGGACACCTGTTGGTGCAGGCTGTGTGTTAAATAAGTTTGTTGTATGTCATTTTAATAAGGCGTATTTTCAAGGAAATAAATTCAATCTAATCCAAATTTCTTGTTGTTTTGTTCTGAGTAAAACAAAAATAATTAAATGATGGCGATACACTCGGGTTTTTAAGGAAAGGATCAAATTTGCATTTTAAGCACGAAACTCCAATGTTGGCTGGCATCAGACAAATTCTGGCCGTGGGTTAAATTTAAATGAAAAAAATTATTTTAATTAATAGCAGTATAAAATTAGAATTAGATTGTCAAGTTATACGTGCAAAACTAGATTTCAATTTTATTGCACGTGTTGCATAAATGCTTGCATGTTGGCTGTACTGGATACAAAGATTGAAAAACCCTTTTGAAAAACATTTAAGTAGATGTAAATATCTTTTGAAGAAAAACTTATTTAACGAATGGAGTTGAAAATAAGATGTAATTCTTCAAACTAAACGCATCTTGCGCTCACGGTATTTTACCGAAAACTAGAGGTATCCGTGCACTTCAAGGAACACACAATCTCCACAATTTACTACAAAATCTGCCTGTATCACGCATCAAATGCAGATTTCGGTCAAGTGGTACTCAATATAGAACTCAAAGAACACATCCGTCCCGTTCAACAATATTGTTGAAGGAACCCCCGTCTAGGGCCTCATTATTCAAGAATAGAATATGCCAGAAACCGAACAGAAATTTACAGTGCAATGAAAGGACCCATTAAGGGACCTCATTACGGATCAATCAATGAGAAATGGCTCCTTTGCCAACACAAATTCTCCTGACTTTCACCGTCAAACAAATGTAAATAGGGAAAAGTAGACCTGTACATTTCCTTCTTAGAAATACACAAAACTTTTCAGTTCACTAATGTTGGACAAGGTGGAACTAATTAGTAATTATTTGACCTGTAGAGGAATACAGATTATTTTCGTAAGACCTTCAGATTAGGACAACAAGTCGACAGCGAAGCAGGTTAATACACCCGAACGCACCGAATGACTCGGGACTTTGTGGACCTTAATAATACCTGAATTTCGACTCTGAGTAAAGTGCATGGAATCTTTCCGTCGTATTTACATTTGTTTTTAAGTGGTAGATAAGACTGACAAAATCCCATAATTTATCAGGTGTATTTCAAAAAATTATTGCTGACTTGTTTAGAGCCAGCTTAGTGATTGCAAGAGCGGTTCATAGTATTTTGGGAATATACTTTGCCACTTTTGTGATAAGTAGGCCTACTTTAAGCTGCAGTTATTGGTGATAATTTGTTTACACAAAATGAAGCTATGACGTTATTTTAGGTGCCAGTATTGTATATATTCAACGACACAATGTTATATTTTTTGATGTGGCCTCCAATTTCTTTTGGATCATTGTTTACACAAAGCTTCATCTGAACAAGAATGTGTCATTCCCACAATTTATCCAATTTAAGTAAGACATCCCCCACCCAACAACCACACCACAAGCCAGGCACATGCCTGGATAAAGTGTCAACTAATGTTGTAAGTTGTTGCAAATATTTCTTGAATAGTTGATCAGTAAAAATGAATAATTATACAAGTGACAACTTTTTAAGTCCCAGAACATTCACAGGGCAACTTCACCTTAAATTTTATTTCTAAAAACATTTTTCTGCACAGTAATCTTAAACTTTGGGACTACCTGGAAGATAACTCCTCTGTAAATAAAATTAGAATAACGAGTAACCTGACATGAATTATTCCAGGATTTTTTATTACATTTTAGAAAATTCCATGATATTTCCAGGTTTTCCAAGTGTACTCTCATTTTTTTCAGGTTTTCCAGGTTGACTGGACTGCTAAATAAAATTTCGGTCAGTTGATACTGATTGATATATGGTAAGCCTTCTTGAATCCATTGGAAATGGTTTATTTCTAATAAATTTTCTGCCTCGAGTGTCTGCAATGAGTTTATTTAGTTTTACAAAGTCGTGGCAATCATGAACAGATCTCCATTAATCTGTAATTAAGTCCCATAACGTGGAAAGTGTTTTAATATCAATCACTCATGTCGTGCGACAGTAAGGAACTAGGCAGATCAAATTCTGGTATGTTGAACTACATAACTCGTTACATCAATCATCCGTTCGTAACTTCAATTTTCTCCCGAATTCTTAAAATCCAGCAATTTTCAATAAGAGCACATATTTACGATGGAACCAGCCTTTTCAATCATTACAACACAAAATTCTCAATTGATCATATTGTGTGTTGTCACTCACACATTTTACTGTTTTCTGAAAATCAAAGGGAATGCTGTGAATGCTGTCTTATTTATCTACAGCCATTACTATTTCAAGGAAGTAGGTTCTTCAAGAATGATTAATTAGGTCTTAATCAAACATGGAATCCAGGAGATAACTAAGGATTTCAATACTTAAATTTGATCTGGAGATCCCATGAATACAAAAGACTAGCGATGTCACTGTCAGAGTGAACGAGTATGTATTACTTTCAACTACTGTTCCTTCCCACGTAGCAAATGCTACCATTACACCTATCCTTTTTCCGTTCAGTTTTATAAAATGTAAGAATCTATTAGTTCTGCTATTCAACAGGACACGGTGCACAGAACAGTACTGGCGTATTATTTATGTGCTAAATAACTTGGTCGGATGTGAATTGATTTTTAAATCTAAAACAAAGAGCTAAAGAGAATACCATGAAACAAGAAGGAGATTATTTAGAACTTTGATAAGGCCACTGCCGCCGTATGTAACTAAGACCAATGTCAAGGTTCTTCAAAGGTCACCAGGGAAGAGCCGCATTCCATCAATATTTCAACTTGCTCAAGTAAGGACCCCCCCCCCCCCCCCATATACGGCACAAAGTCAGTGCCGTTCCTCACTGCAAGTCTCGTGAACATTCAAGGCACATGCATTACTTTGTGTGCCTCGTGGTTATAATAAAACATGCCTTCAGAGGGTAATGAAAGTGTTGTCTCGTCTATTTTAACCCATGGCAGTAAAAATGAGAAGAATGCACCGTTGTACTTGTGCTTCCTGCAAAATTTGCATTTGCCAATTACGTGACCGTCTTTTGCTCCTTTTGTTTCTTCACATCTAGTATCATCTTTCATCTGCACACAACTAAGATCCTGTACATGAAAGTTCTTCATTATCTCAGAACAAAAACAAGTACATTCTGAATTCGAAGCTAATTTCCGGTCGAGATCAAGGACAGAATCTGTGTTGACTTTGTAGGAAAAGAAACAAAGAACAGAAATTGGGAAGACGATGCTCTTTAAAATGTAAAAAAAAAGTAAGCAAATCACGGACTTTTCCGAGAATATCAATGCAACGGGTTTGTTGTTTATTAGTAAGTGGTTGCTTGACGATTATAAATAATCAATCGTGTCCCCGAGGCAGACTGCAATCATGCCTGTCTTACCCGGTGAAAACTTGAAGATATTGATTGAGTTTCTAGATCTTACACGAGTCCAATCTATTTACGCGAAAGGCTCTAAAATGATTGCCTAATAATCACTCCATGTAAACTCTGAATCATCTGTTCTTTTCAGACCTACTAAGTCTTAATCGTCGTTGCCCAAGGAAACAGCAGGTGGGTTTCTGTGCTACAAAATCTTTGAGACTAACATACTTCTGTTCTTGACGTTGAGGCACCGCTCAACGGTCCCAAAGTTCAAACATCTACTCTGAGTATTATTACATAGTCATATGAGAAAGTCATCTGCTATGATGAAAAGGATTTGATGACGGGCAGTCTACAAATATTGCATGCGACTACTTAAGACATCAAATCAAAATCTAATTTCGCATCGCTACAAGGCATTGATGAGGCCATGAATCTACTTGTCAGATCTTTAAGAAAGACTACTTTTCAGTAGACGATTACAAGAAGTAGGTTACAGCAAGAGGAAATTGTAAAACAAGAAACTTGGTTTTTTTCTTGAAACTTCAGGAAAGTTTGGTGATAAAATACGTTGGAGAGTCCAAGTTAGTTAGAATCTCCTGAAGCAAATTATGGTTAAATATTGTAGAAATTAGATGAATTCTGGAATTTTAAAGATCTGTTTTGTTGTTGCAAAAAAATTGAACAAAAACAGTTATTTGTTCAGAATCTTTTGAAATCCAATGAAATTTGTGAAATCAGAAAAATTTCACAAGTGCTCAAGGCAACAAGCGTACTATTGACACCATGAAGACCACATAAGTACAACATTCACAATGCTGGCATGTAAAATGACGTCATTACAGCATCGTGTAAAAAAATCCCACCAATGACTGCGGCTTAAAGTAGGATTACTTATCATAAAAGTGCCAAGGCACATTAACCAAATCCCTTGGATCCCTAAATTCAATCACTAAGCAAAAATTATGCCAATGAAAGTTCTGTAAGTCTTCATTTCCTAGTTAAAACTGAAATCAATATGGTGAACACCAATCGGTTCATTTGCCAAAGAATAATGAAATCAATCATATCTTTAAATAAGAGTGTTCAGACAGGAAAGATGCATGATGTAATACAACAGACAGATCAAACGATTGATTTTTGTTGAAATAAGCTTCAAGAGAGACATGATAGAATTTGCAAGTCAGACATGATATGACAATGATAAAGATATTCACGACTGCAATTGACCATATAATAGAACTTTTTTTTCAACTGCAATTACATCACATCAAATCAGACACCAGAAAGAATATGCCCTTTACCAGGTTTGTTTTTTTTTTTCGCTGAAGGATTCCTCCACAGCAAACATTTATATTTTAAACACTACCAATTCAAATTCGATGAACATCATCATCTTTTGCGTAATGCGCATAGGTACAGTTCCAGAAGAGACAAAATTACCATCATTGCTCCTCGCAGATACGTCCTCAATTTCCGGCCAAGACTAAGCTACATTCAGCGCGGCTAGACTGAAGCTTTGTTCACAGTGAAGTCGCTGTCGCTTTGTCTGAAAGTTGGAACATTAAAATGCATGGACCCATTTGAAGAAATTATACTTTTCCTTTTGCTCGATGTGAACAAAGTTCAGATTCCTCATTTCACTACAGAGGAAACCTTGGCACTGGAGTGGCTGCCATTTGGAGGTAAACAGAGTAAAAAAATTCTCCCTGTGTGATCATCCAAGAACCCTGATTAGGGTCCAGTATTTTCAGTCTTGAATTAGCAAATGATTTTGGAACTGGGATTAATTTGTTAAAGGAAAGGACATTTTTCTAGTTTTTTTTGATCTGGAAAACAATACGTCTGTCAATACAATGACCTATTGACACATCTGATCATGTGTTGCTTGAAAACATCTCGAAGCCATTTACTCTGAATTGATTTTGGTATTCTGTGACCATGTTCTTTCTGTAATACTTCTTAGGTCCAGACAAGTAATAACATTTTATTCCTTCAAGTAGCTGTCTGTCGTTAACACAAAAATGAATAAAGAAAACATCATATTTCAGGTATAAGTAAATGCGTCCAGGGTGAAATTGTGTTTTTGTACTGGGTTTGCGGAAAAGTAAACACTACACTCCAGTCGAGGGCGATACCGGAATACTCAGAACTTTTGCGTTGAATTCTTTTGTGAATATATACGCACATTTATTTTCCATAGAAAATGCACTTTGGCATACGCATGACACGAGTGGATTACAAGCACTTTGTCCTTCCCGATGGCTTACTGACATTGTCAGTTACTTCTAAACTGTGAAAAATAACATTATACCTACTGCCTTTGTTGATCAGATTTGATGAGCAGCATATCCAATACATATCAACATAATAAAGACACAGTTATCCCATATTTGTCGATAAGCAAGCCATAAGGGAAGACAATGTGTCAGTAAATCCGGTCGGGTTCTGGGTGTGAATAGTACAAGCATACCTCACCACTTACCATTGTGCGAGTTTAGGTTGCAATTTAGATCCTTTTTGCAAATTCTTGAGCTAAAATGTTTCAATTAATTTCTATACTTTTTAAATAGGCAACAAACAATTACACACGCCCTCCGAATAAGACCGGTGAACAATGCTTAATTGTGATGAACGACGAACTAATCATACTTTTTGCATAAATTACTCCCCAAATAAGCTGTAAATGGACAATGCCATCTCCTTGCGACCAACAAAATTTTTATAAATACAACACTGATGGGGAATTGATGCTTTATCTGGTAGCTTCTATGCTCATCACGCAAAAGGAAAACACTGCTGCTAAACATAACTTTCAACAGAATCATTTGTGGTCGTCAGCCTAACGTGTGCTGTTGCATTGTCTACAAGGATTACATCCAGCTTTTAAGTCGTACAATGAATAATCCCTCTTGAACAAGTTTTTCCTCCATTTAGTTCTTCTTGGCAAGGATAAAGGAAAGAATACTATCCCACATTCTTTTAGTCTTGTCCATTAATACTTTTTGGGTCTGATAATTTTGATAATGGATACAAAAGTCAATATTAAGATCATGTTTGGCAAGAAAGGCAGGCTTGGTCTTGGTCTACGCGAAGCTTCAAAGATGTCTCAGTTGGTACCACGGTAGCCTATTTTATGTCTCAATAATGTCTTACGGACGTCTACCTATTGTTTGTGCAAGCTATCGATTTCAACACTAAAGAGTCTACATCTATAGCAGGATGATTTGTTACCGCCCGCCTACGTAGTACGAAGGGAAGGTAGTTTTCACCACAGGCG
>JBCAUG010022233.1:0-24887 GCA_038406175.1 Haplosyllis leylae
CATTAGCATTAATGAGATCCATAAATTAAATTTCCCACTTTGATTTGGACCTGGATCGCCAATGTACATCTGATCTCCTCTGTGTCTAATCTTCAAATGATGCTGGCTTCTGTGTGAGAGTGCTATTTGCATTGTTTAATGATGTGAATAAATTATAACAAAACATCTGATTGGTTTAAAAAGACATACGTCACAGTAAGCATTTGTGACGTATAATAGGACGTTTAATTAATACAGTGAAATTATTTTCTCCACATATATGTATAATCAGACGTTTAATAAAACATGTCCTAATGCTTTAAAAAGACATACGTCACACATAGTAAGCATTTCTGACGTATAATAGGACTTTTAATTAATACAGTGAAATTATTTTTTTGACAGATATGTATAATCAGACGTTTAATAAAACGTGTACTAAAACGTTTAACATTTCCTTTACAATATATAATTGAACGAAAACATTGTATGTGTGTTGTCCAGTTTCAGAGGAGTCAATCTGTATTATGAAAAGGGGAAGGGCTGCAGGATTGGAACCGTAACCACCCTCCACACCTTCGCATTATGCAGATATCAGTCTTCTGAAATTGAGACAACATCTGTGTGTGTGTGTGTGTGTGTGTGTGTGTGTGTGTGTTACACGTCTTGTCACATGCTAGGTCCGGTGCCTTAAAAGGGACGTGTAACAAAACGTGTAACGAGACGTGTAACAGAATGTTTAATACATATAAGGTTAAATGTTTTGTTACACGTCTCATTATACGATATGACCGGTGCCTCTGAAAGGACGTCTAACAAAACGTGTAACGACACGCATAACAGAACGTTTGAATCAACATTCCTTTCACTCTCCTGTCTTCTGCTCCTTACTGTTTCCTTTCTTCTTCTTCTTCTTCTTTTCTGCTTCGTATTCTTCCTTCGTCTGGTATTCTATGTCATCTTCATCTTTCTTTTCAAACATCATTCTGCTATCATGTCCTTCGTGCTTGTGTCGGAATCTAGCTGTAGGAAACATGAAACCTCGATTACAAATCTTACAGGAGTAGCTCGGTGATTTAGCATGAGTGAACTTATGTTGCTTCAGGGTGGTCATGTTACTGCATACTTTGTTACAGATCGGGCAGTTCACTGTTCTTTTTTCCTTGTGGTCACGCAAACATTTGTTCAGACTGGCTTTGTGAGTGTACTCTTTGTCGCAAACTTTACAAAATAGAACGGTCGATGTGTGACCCATGCCGTGGGATTTGATGGCTTCGTACGACAGTCTGGCTTGCCCACAACCCTTTGCCGTGCACACATACACCCCTGCTTTGTCTTGCTTCAAGGCCTTAACACTGATCTTGTCCAAGGGCGAATCTCTGCGGGAGCGGCTGAATAAAGCACCTCCCGCAACACGGTCACGTGGGAAAAACTGATGTCCCTTCTTGTAATTCCACTTTGTGTACTGTTCTCTCTTTTTGTCTTCTGCAACTTTCCTTTTAATAGCCTTTCTCATTTCTCTCTCCTCCCTCTCCACTTCATCTCTTTCTTCTATGTCTTCGATATCCTGAACTTGTCTTGGTACTATCGGTGCAGGTGCTGGTCTTTGTGTCATGTCAAATAGACGTGGGAACCACTGTGAAGCATCATAATTGTTGTCTTTCTCTCCTATCTCGTTCAAGAAATTTCCCACCTCTCTCATTGTATCATTTAAATCATGGGCAGCTTTCACTTGATCTTCTAACGTCTTCTTGTATGTTTTCCAGCTCATTCTCATTCGTTTCATTAGCTCTTTCTTCTTTTTCTGAAAAAAACATTTGTTAAACATTTTGTTATACGTCGATTATAAGTTTCATTAGGCATTCCCATATTTAAAATGTTCATCTGTTATATGTCATGTTATGCGTTTGGTTATGCGTGCTGTTAAACGTTTCCCTTGTTACATGTTCTCTTAGGCAAAAAGTTATACGTTCTGTAATGCATAAGGAAGTACTCACGATCAACTCCTCCTTATCAGCATCTAAATCACCATTATCATCACCGTCACCATCATCACTACCATCACCATCTCCACTGTCACCATCGCCATCTCCATCACCATTTCCATCACTGCCAACTTCACCATCGCCTTCATCAATCACTACATCCTCCTGACCTACGTCTCCATCACTATCAGTACCATCGCCTTCAACGTTGTCGCCATTACCTTCCTCACCTTTTCCGTCACCTTCACCAACTGTCTTCGCCACCTGTACCCTTAACCTTTTCACCGGCACTCTTAACACTTTCAGTTTTACACCACTGTCCACCCTCAATTGCTCCATTACATTTTCCGGATCTTCGATGTTCTACAAAATATGTGTTAAACATTTTGTTACACGTTGTTACATGCTAAGTTAAGCATTGTGTTATATGTCATGATAAGCGTTGGTATGAAGTCATAGCATTTACAGTTAAACGTTAGGTTATGCGTAATGATAAACATCCTTACCACCATGTTCAAGTTTTTCTCCATTTCTTCTATTTTTCTCTTTCTACCACGCTCTCTCTCCCATTCCTCCTCCTCTTCCTCCTCTTCTAGTTCTCTACTCAACCTCTCTCGCTCTTCCTCTTCCGCCCTTCTCTTCTCCTCCAACCTCATCTTCTTCAGTTCTTCTTCTTTAAATAGCCTTAACTTTTTGCGTTCCTCCTGTTAAAAAATAAAAAAAGCACAATATTACATATGTAATATTGATTTCGTGTTTCATGTAACAGATAATGAACCAAGAGAGACCATCCAACACTTACTCTATTCCTTTCTTCTTCCTCCTTCCTGTACTTTTCCATCTCCTGTACCTTCATCTGCTTCCACTGTCTTTTCTCCTCCTCAGCTAACTCCCTCTCTTCCTCACTCATTCGAATCAGTACTGCTCTCTCCTGTTAAAATAACACATGGTTCAAATAATGTCTGTTAAACGTCCAATTATGCATTAAAACAAAAGTCTTGTTATGCGTGTCTACTGTTATGCGTTTGGTTAAACATTTGAATAAACGTCTCGTTAAGCGCCCCACACAATACCTCATCTCGCTGCTGCTGTCGTGACATCTCCAGTCTACAAGCCTCAACCTCTTCTTTCAGCATAACGTCTTCTACCTCGCTCCACAGAAACCTTATGTCGTCTTTCTCATGCTGCACCTCTTCTTCTCTCTCATGTCTTCCCTTGTACACTTTTAGTATGGCTTCCCTGAGATGCACGCTCGCCATTTTCCATACTGCTTTTGTCTTGGGTGCTGAACAAAGGTAAGAAATATGGTTAAGCGTTTCATTAAACGTTATGTTATGAGTTATGTTAAATGTTCGATTAAACAGTTGAAGTTAAGCGTTTCATTATATGTTACATTATGTGGATTGTTAAACGTGATTTTTTGAGTTACGGTCAATGTTAAGCGTCTCGTTAGACTTACGGTCAATGTTAAGCGTCTCGTTAAAGTCTAGTGTTAAATATCATGCTTTACATTATAGAAAAGTGAAAACTTTAATAATAATAATAATAATAATAATAATAATAACCTGTTCCTGTGAAATGGTTGATTGTGTTGTAAATTATCACTACGGAATAGGATAGTGAGGCCCCAAATCTTATCCCATATGTCCTGAATTTATCTTTGTAGAGTGGGTCAAGTACAGAAATTGAAATGTGCCACATTTTGCAGATGAAAATGAGAAGAGTTTCTTCCCCCCACTCACAAAAATTGCTGTGTTTTTGTATGAAATGATAGAGGCTTGTCCTTTCACATTGTAGCCTTTCTTTGAGTATATTGATTGCATAATCTGGATTTTCTATCATAAAAACACAAACTTGATTTCTCAGACTTAAAGCATTGTAAGCTTTCGGTGCTGTAGGAACATCCAGATTGCACAGAACTGCTTCATAAAGGCAGTGTTCTAGCTCCCCATTAACAGGAATGTATACTCTGTTAATAAGGTCCAGTTCTGTCAGGACAAAATCTGCTTGGTTTTTGTCAGTCAAGACACATTCTCTGGACATGGTGTTGTGTTGCAATTTTTTCCTTGCTTTTCTTTTAGGAGATGGAGGGGGTGTGGGTTCTTTTCCTTCAACTTGACCTTCTTCTTCTGTCTGTATTCAGGTTATTTATTTAAAATAGATAAGAAAACAAAGCATAAGCAAAATTAAGAATGTAAGCACGAGCAAAAGCAGAAGAGAAATAATAATAAGAAATTTTTCAAGCAAGTCAAAACTTACATCTGGAATTAGTTTTACGGAAGGTCTATCATTCAGCAGTCATTCTAGTTTTTCCTTAACATCATCTATTGTGTAAAACTTATAATCTATATCTGTAATAAAAACAAATTAAAACTTCAAGCAAGCAAGCAAGCAAAAACAAGGAAAAAAGCAAGCATGTTAAAAAACATGGGTTGTTACACGTCGCAATAAACATCAAATTAAACGTATTATTAAACGTTGAAAGTGTACGGTGAACGTTTATCACAACGTTTAACAAAACGCTTAACAAGACGCATAACAAACACACAGTACGGTTCAAAAGCATGAAATGAAATTGGCACACAACCGCCATTTTGGATTTTCAATTGCGTCCCAAACTTTAACCATCCATTTTGTCCTATTTACTGTACATTTTACTTGAAAAATGGTATCAAAATGAGGCCAAAGATCATACTCACGAAGATAGTCTGGGGGATCCTCGGGAGGTTGAGTTACTCTCTCCATTTCCACTCTTTTTCTCTCCTCAGCTCGCGAAAAACAGTCACTTGAAAAACTTGAACCGGTACACCCCAAATTTTCCGCGGGTTTCACGTATGACGCAGGAAGAGTGTTACACATCTAGTTAAACGTTTTGATACACGTTCTGATACACATACCGTTATACCTTTCTTCATATATATATATATATATATATAGCACATACACACACACACACACACACACACACATGCACACACACACACACACAACCACGTAAAGTTCTCACAATTCAAGATCAAAGGGTCATGTAAACAATCTGTACATCCTGTAACCTATCTCTGAGAACAGCAGATTCCCTTCATCATACACATCCCAATTAAATAATCATCTGCCTGTGTTTATTAGGGCTAATAGTGGCCATCACATGTACTGGAATGTAGCAAGGTATGACTAATAGCTGTGCCTAGTTGTTTGTTTAGTACTGATAAGAGATCTGTGTGACCCTTGTTTCCAGTAACCCCCAAGCTGACATGCTGTAGCTCTTTCTCATTGCATCTTCAGTCTTCACTTTGATAACATAAATTACAGGAAAAATGTATTTGTACCTGATAATTTTATTTGGTTTGGTACTAAGTTTGGATTTCACTAGCGCAGGTCCAGGGAATTGTCCTTCTGCATGCATCTGCACAAAATTTAGATCAGTTTGTACATTGGTCTACTGTACAGACAAATTTGATTCAGATACATCTTTGTTAGTATTACATGGGAAGTTGTGCTCCAATCATTATCAGGATCTCTATCAATTGAGGAATGTCAACAAAGAGCTACACAGTAGCACTTGTCGGACTTTGCCACTTTGTGAGTAAGTAAAAATTTTCATCCATTCTCACTGATATTTTGTTTCAGTTTGTAATCTAGTTAGGTTTTGACTTCTTTTTTCTTGGGGTGAATAAATTTTATATATTTGAATGTTTCAGCGATTCACCCTTCAGGGACAGATACAAGTACAGAGTGGTGTCGGACAATGAGGAAGATCAGGACCAGATGACCACTCCTACTGACAACTATCCTGTTCAGCAATTCATTCCCAAATCTGAGGTAGATCACAGGATTGTTAGTGTAGAAGATTATACATCTGATCCAGCACAAACCTTTCCTGTTGATGAAGAATCAGGAAAAGCAGAAATAGGGTCAGTAATATTAATTTCCCAACGTGTATCAAAACGTTTATCAGAACGTTTAACATGACGTATAACAAATACGGATGAAAATATAGCGCCTAATACAACGCATATCTTCACGCATAGCAACACCCATAATCAGTTTTATATAGTTCTTTCTTTTTCTCATCTTCAAAAAAAAAAAGAGTACTATTTGTCATTAAGGTTGTGGACGACACTAACATCTTGGTCATCAATAAACCTGTCTTTATCTGCTGAATATATGAAAAAAACCACTCCAGAAACCAGATTACAATCATTGGGTCAAAAAACTAGGTACTCTTTTTTCCTCCTTAGTCTGAAAAATTCGTTATGAATAATATTTCAGCGTGATTTTTAGGTGAGGAAAAATTAAATACAACATTCTTATTTCTATTTTCAGTCAATCTTGGCAGGAGAAGATATTGTGGGGTCTGTTTTACTTTGGCCTGTCCAGCATTGGCGGAATATTATCTTTTTTCATCATGTTTCACTGCTTCAAGAACAGGAGGAATACCCAAACAGCATCCATCATTGCTACTAATCAGGGTCAAAGACAACAACAGCAGCAGCAACAGCACCAACAGGCTGGCCCACCAGCACAACCACCTGCACCTGCCCCTACTGCTGGACCACAAGATGAGAATATCTATCAAAATATCGATAACCCTGGTGTATTGAGAAGAGCGGTTGGAACTGTTACATCACCAATAAGGAAACTGTGGGGAGATAAGGGAGCCTCTTCTAGTGGGGTTGGACAAACAGAGATGCAAGATATGAGTGGATCATCTGGGCAGGCTCAAAACAAACAGGCTGAGGCCCCTGCAGCTGACCAAGTTCAAGCTCAAAGTCAACAGGTTCAAAAGGATACTTCTTTGACTGAGCTCAAATCCATTGCCTCAGGTAAGCCTGTCCAGCCTACCCCACCCACTGAATTACAAAGGGTAGCCGACTCAGCAAAAAATGCTCAGGTAGCTATTTCCAAATCTTTATCCAGGAAAATAAATTCAGTATCTAAGAAAATTCCTATGTATGACTCATTGAAAGATTTCATTTTGGCTAATCCAAAGAAAACCGTTGATAATGTTCCTTTTCCTTATCTTTCTCAGGAGTGGTATAGGAAAGAGTTACCAAATAGGGGTGAATCAGGACCAGTTCTTCACACACCTATCCCAGGAAATACCTCCTCTGCCATTCCCACCCTGCTTGATGAATCTGATTACCTTGAACCTGATAATCCACCCACTACCCAAGCTCCCACCCCCCCTGTAACATCTCCTAATTCCATTTCTTCAATAGGTTCCAAAGGGAAGTCAGGTGGAAGAGCAGGTAGGGCTAAGACTGGTCAGGAATCTCAATTACAAAGGCCCAATACTCGCAGTGTAACTAGAGAGAACCAAAACAGGAAAATCAGTGCCAAAGCCAAGACTGTGACAGATAGACTGGCCAAAATGTCTTCAAAAGGTTGCAACAGAAAATAAATAAAGGATCAGGATGTTTGTGATACACAATGAACGTTTATTACAGTGACTACAGATATGTTCATTTATTTACAACAGGAAAAGTGTGTACATATTTCACTTCAAATCTAGCACTATATATGTGATCATTTCATGTAAATATTTGTTATAACCAGAAAAGAACCTTGTAAATAATATTTCTATATTTTTTTAACCAGAGCAAACTACCATATATAGTTAGAAAAGTGTTTTATAATTGTAATCAGATCAATAAAAAAAGTATGTAATCGGATACGTTTGTATTTTTACAACTAAAGAGTCTCTGAGCGACGTATAACATGGATGCCTAATAGAACGAAAATGAGTGACGTTTAACAGAACGCATACCGAAACGTGTATCCTAATACATAACAAACATGTGCTCGCCACCGACGTGTATCAAGACGCATAACAAGATGCGTAGCAGGACGCATAATATATTATCCTAACATCCAAATGTAGCAGCTTGGGCAGAGCATCCAATTTCTCACAATTTTATTATTCCACTTGTTGACAAAATTTAATGTACAGAAGTCTGTGCACAATGAACAGTTAGTGTAGATTGCAACATTTTCTGTGTCCTTACTTTTGTATGTAGACTTTATCATGTCCTTCATTATTCTATTTGTATAATCCTGACTTTCTGGGTCTCCAGGGTGAATGACACTGTCAAAAAATATACTTTTCATGTAGTTATCAAATTTGGGTTGGTCCAAGTAGGCTGAAATTCTCTTTCCTAGATTTGTTGACTTCCACAAATTATAGTCCAAAGACAGAAAGTGTCCTGCAGCATATATACACATGCATTTCTGTCCTCTTATTTCAACCCTTTTAACAGAAAAGTTACCATCTGAAAAATTATTTGTTATATATTGTTCTTGATATGTCAGGGTAATGTCTCTCAGGGCTCTGTATTCCATGATCAGGTGAACTTTGTTCAGACACTAATGTTATATGGCCTGTCTGACCCACTATGTTGAAATGAAGGTTATTTTTTTAAAATTGGGACCCAACCTATTTTTTACCCTTTACTGGCTATAAACATGAAATTGTTTGCAAGTGACCTGAGCAACCAATTATTCCCATCTAATGATGATGATGATGAGATTTATATGCAAATTGATGCAATGACTTGATGCAGGATAGGAGGTAAAAGAGAATTATATGAAAAAGGTATTCAGACCTTCCTTTTCAATCAGTTTCTAATTATCACTTGACTGATATGGAAGGGAAAGGCTTAGATTTGAATAGGTCATCCTCCATAGAAGGAAGAGGTGTAGATAACCATGATGAAAGCTCAAATGCCTCAGACAATGCCAATTTTGAGCCCATGGACATCTCAGACACTGAAAGTGTCACTGGCCCTTTGGATGTTGACAACTTTCCCAATGCCTTTTTCCATTTAGAGTTAAAGAAGACAAAGTCTTTTAAACATAATAAAGATGACATAGTCAATGAACATAGTTATATTGCTAGATTGAGAGAAGATGCAATTAGTGATCCAAATGCCACATTAGGTGATATTCATAACCAGATATTTCACATGTTTGACAGTCTTTTAAATGAAATCAATGACGCATATAGTCCTAATGACCTGGTAAGAATCTTTATCACACATGAGGAAATGGTAAATACAAACATTATTGTAGGCCCCGATTACCTGGGTAACATGTCCCCTCAGATTATAATGGATCAGATTGCAGATGTCATTAGAAGTAACAATTTCATTCCTGCGGACAGAAATCTGGTAATAAATGTTGCAGCTATAAGGAATATTCAAGGTCTGAGGTACAACTATATAATCAATATGGCCAGAGATTTAGCTAGGAAAGGATGCATAATTTCAATAAAAAATGCAGATGATTTATGTCTCCCTCGAGCTATTGCTGTTGGGGTAGCTTTGAATAGAATGAATGCAAATCCTAAGGATAAGAAGGCTAAAAGGAATTACAACACCATGAGACAAAATGACAGGTCCAAAACTCCCAATTACGCCAACATGTCACTTCAGAAATGTACCGCTATGGAATATCAGAGAAAAGCTGGCATAAAGATGGGAAACGCTGGAGTCCTGACTGACATTCCGGCATACGAAAAAGCTCTGCAAGTGGGTATAAATGTGATTTCTGCACGAGGTGGTAATAAGAAAGTCTATAACGGAAATCAACAGTACCAGAATCAAATTTATTTGTATCACGTCCAAGCAGAAGGGAAACTGGGTCATTTTTCCGTCTTGAGAAGGGTGAATGCATTGCTTTCCAGGTCCTATTACTGCGACGAATGTGATACCGGGTTCAACAACAGTGACAGACATAAATGCAAGGTTTGGTGTGACATATGTGGTAGGAAGGGTTGCAAGGATGAAGGATCTAGTGTCTTTTGTACTTCTTGTCATGCAGCGTGCAGATCAGCTAAATGTTTAGAGAATCACTTGTCAGTTAACAGGAGAACTGGGAAATCTAAATGTGACATGATGTTGTTTTGTCCAAGATGTAGAGTCCATTTGAGGAAGAACAATAAAAATAGGTCTTTGGAAAATCACATTTGCGGGGAGAGTTTCTGTCATAATTGTCAGGTGTATTTCTACAATGAACATAAATGTTACATGAGATCCGTAACAGCCCGACCCGAAGGCAGCATTCCGGACAAGAAGTTTATTTTCTACGATTTTGAAAGCATGCAGACGATCAGTGGAAACCATGTTCCGAACTTAGTCGTGTCCCATACCATTTGCGACCTATGTCAGGATGTCACCGATGTCAAGAGCTGGAGTAAGTGCAGTAATTGTGGGCACAGGTGTGAAATGTGTTCCACAAAAAATAAAGAAGGAACTCAATATACCATGGAACAACCTTGTGCAACATGTGGACAGAGAGAAAAGATTTTTCATGGTATGAACACAGTAAGAGACTTTTGTGAATGGTTAATATCCCCCCAACACAAGAATTTCACAGTCATAGCCCATAATTCCCGAGCGTACGATTGCTATTTCTTGTATAATTACATGTTAGAAAATAGCATCGTACCCCACATCATTTTCAGAGGCTCCAAAATTATTTACTGTCACATTTCCAAGGGCCTAAACTTGAGGTTTTTAGATTCCCTAAATTTCCTCAACATGCCTCTAAGTCAGTTACCCAAGAGTTTCGGATTGAAAGAGTTGAAGAAAGGATTTTTCCCTCATCTTTATAACCATGAAGATATAATAAAATTTCCAGAAAATGTGAAAAGAGACAGTTTACCTGATAAGAAATACTACGATGTTGACAACATGAGATCTGAAAGACGAAAGGAATTCATGGAGTGGTACAAAGTCAACAAGCATGGAAGCTTTGACATGTTCGGTGAACTTTTAGAATATTGTAGATCTGACGTGAACATCCTTCTGGCAAGTTGTTGGAAATTCCGCAACTTGATGATGGAATGCACTGGACCAGAATATCCTGTAGATCCGTATGACTACACGACTATAGCATCTGTATGTATGGCCATTTTCAGATCGAAATATATAGTAGAGGAATGGAAAGTCTTATTTAAAAGGAATACGGTACTGGATTGCAGTCACGAATGGAAATGTAGATGTACGTGGACAAAGGGTAGAAAGAGACAGGGAGATTTACCATTGGAAATATGCGATGAGAATGGTATGTGGTCAAATGTTAGAGAAAACATGGGCTTGATAAGGTCCAAATTTGTCAAATCTCCGATAGGGCTACCTCCACCTCACGGTTATGCTAGAAGAGATAATTTCAGTAAAGAATCCATGGAATGGATCAAATGGTATGAAGATCAGAACAAAGTGACCGTTCGGCATGCCCTGTCAGACGGAGGAGAAAGGAAAGTGTTCACAGACGAAGGACTCGCTTATTATCTTGACGGTTACTACGTGGATGATGACAATGTGGAACATGCACTGGAATTTAATGGGTGCTGGTTTCACGGTTGCCCGTCCTGTTACCCTAGAGACAGGAAAAATTTGAGAATAGGAGGTAAGAATCTCGACATAAGATACATGGAAACTCTGAATAAAGAACATTTTTTGAGAGATAAAGGCATGATTGTTCACACAATGTGGTCTTGTGAATGGGAATCAACTAAGAAGTCAGACGACATTTTAGTCGAGTATGTTAAGAAACTTAACATTAGTAAACCAATTGAATTAAGAGACTCTTATTTCGGAGGAAGAACTAACGGTATCATTTTAAAGAGGGACATAAAATCACCCGAAAAGGGTCATTACGTGGATTTCTGTAGTTTGTATCCTGATGTCCTGAAATACATGACATATCCTTTGGGTCATCCTGTTCGAATAATCAAAAATTTTGCAATGCCCACGTTCAAACATTGCAATGAAAAATGTTCCATTAGAAATTGTTCTGAGACTCACTGGAAAATGCCTTACTTTGGACTGATCAAAGCTGCTGTTTTACCTCCCAGGAACCTTCTTTTTCCCATTCTTCCAATGAGAATTAATAACAAACTCATGTTCACCCTGTGCTATAAATGCTCCACAAATGAAAACACGGAGAGTCTGTGCACTTGTTCTGATGAAGATAGGAGTTTAGTTCATACTTGGACAACTATGGAGTTGGAAGCTGCGATTAATGTCGGATATCAAGTATTAGAAATTTTCGAAGTCTTACACTGGCCCAATTACGACTGTTTCGATCCTGATCGAGGTGAAGGAGGGCTGTTTACACATTACATAAACACTTTCTTGCAAATAAAAGCGGAGTCGAGTGGATTTCCTCCCGATGTGGACACGGATGAGAAAAGGAATAGTTACATAAACGAGTATGCCATAAACGAAGGGGTTCATCTCAGAAAGGACATGATCCAAAAAAACCCCGGACTGAGGAGTATAGCAAAGTTGGCTTTAAATTCTTTTTACGGAAAATTCGGACAGAACACAAACATGAAGAAATGTGCCTATGTCACTTCAGCTAAAGAAATATACAAATTTCTCACAGATGAGACAAAGATTATCAAAGATTTTCATGTGTTAAACAGTGACATGGTTTTGATAGATTTTGTAAAAGGAAAAGAATTCGAAGAAATGGATAGGAAAACCAATGTTGTCATAGCATCTTTTTGCACCAGCTATGCCAGACTAAAGTTATGGCATGTTCTGAGCCAGATAGGAAATAGAGTGTTGTACCACGACACAGATTCCGTCATTTTCACAGGGAAGCCCGGCGATTATTTTCCACCGACAGGAAAATTTTTGGGTGACCTGACTGACGAGCTGGCCTGTAAAGACGTGGGTTGTCCAGGTTGCATAGAAGGTCATTGGATAGTAGATTTTGTCAGTTGCGGAGCCAAAAACTATGCCTACCGTTTGAACACGGGACAAGTTGTATGCAAAGTCAGAGGGTTTTCTTTGAATTATTCCGCATCTCAGATCATAAATTTGGAGAGTATGAAAATGGCCTTGATCAATTGGAAAAACAAAGTTCCAGAAAGAGAAATGACTACTGTTAAAACTATGATATTAAGGAACAAGCAACAGGCCATAGTATACAGCAAGGAAGTGGCAAAAAATTACGGAGTTGTTTACAACAAGAGAGTGGTGAAAGAGGACTATGGAACAGTACCCTATGGATTTTGAGAACCCCATAGTCAAATAAAGACACGTACAATGTTTTCTACTAAGTCATTTTACTAGAAAATGTTGCAGGAATCGGAAGTATCGAAACAGCCATCAGTGCCCTTTCAGGCAGGGTCACCTATATTGGTGACGGGGCCCACTCACTGCGGAAAAACGTATTGGGTGAAAAGACTTTTAGTCAATGACATGTTTACGGAACCCATTTCATCCATACTTTATTGCTACGGGGTCTATCAGAATTTTTTTGACACCATGAAGTCACACCCAATGTTGGAATCAAAGATTCGATTTCACGAAGGACTACCTTCACAGGGAGACATAGATGTACTCAACGATGGAAAATTTCACGTTGTCATATTGGATGACATGATGGAAGAAATAGTTAAAAGTTCTCAAATGCAGCAGCTCTTCACTAAATATTGTCATCATTTGAACATTTCTGCTATTTTCATATCCCAAAACATTTTCCAGAATGGGCCTCATGCCCGAACTATTTCTTTAAACTGTCATGTTATCGTTCTATTTGCTAATAAGAGAGATGAATCTCAAATAAGAACTTTTGCTAGGCAGATATATCCCACTCGCTGGAGAAGATTCATCCAAGTGTATGAAAACCACATGAATTACGATTACTGTTATTTGGTCATAGATTGCACGCCATGTCATCCCAGGGAAATAAAAGTCAGATCTCAAATTTTTCCCGGTGAACTGACTTACACATTTGACATATAAAAAGGATACCGGTGCCGAAATACCAATCAGTCACTCCATGACTTTCAAGAAGCTAACACTAGGGGGAAAAAGCATGAAAAAGAAGCAGACATCTAAACTGTCTAAAGCTAGTAATTTGAAAAGGGAGTATCCGTTCTTACACTTTGTAGGAAATAGCACGCATAGTCATCAACTGAAAAAAATCCTCTGTTCTCTCATACGTCCCGAACAGGTCAAAGTTTTGAGAGAAATTGCTGTAAACGAACTTGCGAACAATTTACCTGCTTATGGTTCACCAAATAAAAAAAGGAAACTGAAAACCCAAAACTTGAACAGGCTAAAAAAATTGGCAAGGGGAAAACTCAAATCTAAGAATTTGGGTCCCTTGATAGAATTTCTCCAAATTGCATGTCGAGACGTTTGCACACATCATGAGCTCGACGGTAAAAAAACTAGTCATTCTTCCCGAAGAGGAGTGGGAAAGGATTAATACTAACTCAAATCGTTCTATAAGTGGGTTGAAGAAGGTAGAAATTCCATTAAGGAAGAAAAGTGTTCAGAAAGGAGGAGGAGGAGGAGAAATCAAATCAGTTCATCCTCCTCCTCCGCAGGAGGAGGAGAATGAACGGATGGGAAAAACCCCCCACCCCTCCCCTCCCCTCCCCTCCCAGAAGGAAAGGGAAGGAAGGGGGGAAAAGGAGGGGAAAAACTTTGTAGCAGAAAATGAGCAGAAATATGTTGACCGAAGTGAAGACGGAGAAAAGGAAGTGACTATTCTAAATAATGATGGAGTGTGGAGACCACCGGGCCTTAGAGTCATGAAAAAGAAACCCCTTCCGAACAGAACATGGATCACATTATAAAAGGATGGTGTAGAAGGGTCATGTGACTCATTTGACAATGACATTTCACCAGTAATGGATGGTTCATTAAGGAACTCTCCAGCGAACAATCCTGAAGGAATGTGGAAATTGTGTGGGAGAGAAGTATCTCGTTCCGCACTGGTATTTCTGTTCCAAATTACTATCTTGTATATAGCAATAATAACTTGTTTTGTCAACCTGACAGTGCGCAACGGTCCGTTGGAACTTTGGATAACCATCCTCAGTCTATCTTTGGGGAGCATTCTTCCTTCTCCCAAGGTGAAAAAGTTAACACCCAGGGAAAGCCCATTCATATCTTCAAACTCATCTTCTATAGTGTAAAAAAAAAATGCCTAAAAGAAAACGTGGACAAACGTGGACGCGTATGAAAAAAAGGACAAAACATGACCACTATGGAGTTAACAGACAGGATAACGAAAATTGGAAAAAATATCTTGAAAACATATATTTCAACCCTAGGCATCCTGCCAGTTTCAGGGGTGCTAAAAAGGTTCACGAAGTTGTTAAGGAGGAGGGAAAATTCCAAATAGGATTGGCAGCCATTAAAAGATGGTTGCAAGAAAATGAATATTACAGCATACACAAAGATGTGAACAGACGATTTCCCCGTCTAAAAGTTATAGTTACGGGGATGTTCGATCAATATGACGCAGATTTGGCGGACATGCAAAAACTGGCTAACAGAAATGACAACATCAAATTTCTCTTGGTGGTAATAGATGTTTTCAGCCGATATCTGTGGGTGGAAGGTCTAAGAAACAAAACAGATGCGGAAGTGGTGAAAGGATTTCAAACTATATTCACTCGAGGTCACAAACCTAGACGTTTGAGAACTGATAAAGGAGCAGAATTCATGGGCAATGTCTCCCAAGACTATTTTGATACGGCAGGAATAGAACAGTGGTCAGCTCACAACGATGAAATAAAAGCCAACTTTGCAGAAAGAGTCATTAGAACCCTGAAGTCAGCCATATGGGGATACTTGAGAAGGAACAAAAGTTCGAGATACATAGACGTTCTTCAAGATATAGTTCACTCATACAACAACACTAAACATAAATCAATAGGAATGAAACCATCTGCAGTGACCAAAGGGGACGTAGAGCGAAGATTGTGGTGGCACTTGTACAAACCGACCAAACCCTACATTAAATCAAACATAGGAAAGGCTTCCCGCTACGTTTTCAAAAAAGGAGATCACGTGAGAATATCTCACAGAGCCAAAACGTTCCAAAAGGGACATGCTGAGAAGTGGACTCGTGAAATATTTCAGATCAGGCAACCGTTTACTCGACTGGGTGTACGAAAATATAGGCTTGAAGACATAGATGGAGAAGATATAAAGGGTACATTTCATGAAGCAGAATTACAAAAAGTGAAATACTCTGATAATATGGAATACGAAATAGAGAGAGTTATACAAGAGAGAAGAGGACAAAGCCTGGTAAAGTGGAAAGGATGGCCATCCAAGTTTAATAGCTGGATTCCCTCCAAAGATGTGGTCATTCATTCTCATGATTCAGTGTGAGAAACATGAATGTCATATACGTTCAAATGGAAAGTGGAAATCAACAGGTTTCTCTTCCGACTAGTTTGGATATGACAGGAAAGGGGTGTGCCCTTTTTGAAATTGCAGGAAGGTGTTCACCTTATACGGACATCCCTCTGTTCTTGTGTGTAGATTTTGTAGAAGAGAGCTCATTGGGCCCGAAGATGATCCCCATACTGAGGAAGATCCAGTTAATACCAGACCCTGAGTCTAAGGAAGGAAAAATTAATCAAGTTTTCAACAAGATGTTATGGTTGCCAGTAAATAGGTCACCACTAGATGAGCTCCGAGTGTATATAAGTGACGATCACGGAAATATAAGGTCATTTGATTACTGCAACATTAACTGCACACTTGTATGCATTCCTAGCGTGAATTCTTTGTAAACAAAAATAAAACAACAACAAAAAACATGGTTTCTGTTGAAAAGTGGAGAAACCATTTCAAGAGACTTGCTCACAAGGCATTTCCTAGTGAGGACATGTATATAGTAGCACAATCTGGACGGGGGTTGGGAAGAAATGCTTACAAGAGAACCTTGTATCAAATAAGGACACCCACAGGAAATTCGAATTCCAAACCCTTGATAGAAATAGTGTCACCAGTGGCATCCAATCTCGAGCGAGCTAAAGCTTTGACGAAGACTCGGAAGAATATAAAAAGGAAGACGAAACCGAAAACTGGCACTATAGGCAAAAAAGCTTCGAAGGTGAACAAGCCTAAAAGGAAACCTAAGGCCAAGAAAAGGACAAAGAAGGCACCCAAAAGAAAGGCACCTAAAAGGAAAAGGAAAACAAATAAGAAGTAAAGATGGCAGCCGTACACACTGATGCACCTGCTATTTTTGGTAATTATCTTGTCAACGAAGCTGAGGAAAAAATTCAATATGTTAAGCTCAGACCATCTGAACCTTTTGACAGTAAGACACCCGTAACTTTTCTCATACCTGGAAATTCTTCTCAGTATGTTTCTCTCAGAGACAGTATGATCTATGTGGAATGTCACATAGAAGAAACAGATAGGTTTGGTCACTCCTTGAATGACGCAAATGGCAGAAATAATCGAGCAGTGTCAGATACAGGTCACCGTTACGTCCCCAACTCGGATGACACGACGAGTGATCATGGATTGAAGACTAATGAAGAAATAGCCAAATTACTTGAAGAAGCACAAGAGAAATGGTCTACTTCCCAGGAGGCTTGGAAAAGGGCTAGAGAGGCTGAAAAAGAAGAAGACGATGCAGAATATGACAGGCTTACAACTTACGCAGAAGGCGTAGAAGATTTGGCATTGCTATCCATGCGACAGTATCTCAAAGCCAAAAAAGACCACAGAGATATAGAAGGGTTAAACGGTGCAATCGTCCCTGTTGACAATGTCCTTCACTCAATGTGGAGTGGTGTAGACATATTTATGAATGGTGAATTAGTCAGCACAACAAATCAGAAATACATGTACAAATCTTACATTGAAACTGTACTCAATAACAGCGCGACAACTAAGAAGTATCAACTGGAAAACACTGGATTCTACGGTGACGATGGAGACAAAGACATCTTTTTCAATTTGACTTTTAACAAAGGAATGGAAAGAAGACACACCAAATTTAGCAATGAGAAAAAAGTAGAAATGATGGGTTTCCTGATGTCAGACATGATGGGAATTCAAGCCGCCATTGTCAACGGAGTAGAAATTACTATTCAACTCAAACCAAACTTGGACAATATACGACTTCAATGTTTCGGAAACAAAGAATATGGTGCATTGAAAATAGACAATATACGATTGTACGTGTGCAAGAAACAAATGACCAAGGAAGTGTTGGTGGCTCACGCAGACATCATGCAAACTACGGATGCTGTGTATCCATTCAAGCGAAGTGAAATCCGTGCCTACAATGCGAACAAAGGTCAAACGGAAATTGTCATCGAAAATCCTTACGAGTCTAAGGTGCCCACCCGTTTCATTGTGGGAATGACGGATGCAGATGCATACATTGGTGCTAGGGGTAAAAACCCATTAAACTTCCAGCACTACAACATTTCGAGAGCCTCTTTCACTATAAATGATGAATCTATAGCCAAGCCTCCATATTATTTGGATCCTCTGAAAGGAAATTTCATTGAACCGCTGATGGAACTTCATTCCATATTAGGAAAAGCGGGTGAAGACATGGATATAGGTATAACTCCTGAAGATTACGTTAATGGTCTCTTCCTTTTACCTTTCGATGTCACACCCACTGCAGCAGCAAACATGGAATATCTGTCTATAAAAGAAACGGGAAATTGTCGGTTGGAGTTACAATTCAGAGAGGCATTACCACACAACATAGTTGTACTGACTTATGCTATTTTTCCCATGGAACTTCGAATTGACGGTGCTAGAAACTGTAAAGTGTGCCCAGTGTGAACAAAATTAAAGAAAGATGAGTGAAGGACTGAATTCCTTTCAATTAAAACATGCTCTAACTGAAAATAATGTGACCAGAGAATTTTTCAGTGGCATATATCCATCAGATTTGTTACATGTTTTAAGACAGGACACCAAGTTGATCATAGTTAACACAGATCCTAGCAGTCAGCCTGGCAAGCACTGGTTGCTGTTTTACATGAATGAAAACTGTATAGAAATGTTTGACTCCCTGGGAAGAAATCCAGAATTTTATTCTAGTGACATTTCACAATTTGTAGAAAAATTTCCCTATGTTAAATATGTTACACAACGCATTCAACCTGTCAGTTCTTCACTGTGTGGTCACTATTGCTTATACTATGCCTACTTTAGATGTCTAGGGAAATCCATGGAATATATTTTAACCAATATTCATTCCCCTAAATGGATTAAATGTTGTGTGCCCATGTTATTTGATATACCTGGCATCATTAGTGAATGTCAGTCATGTATAAAATTGTAATATTACTATGTGGTAAATTTCAGTATTACTCTGTTCATATTTAATTACTTGTATTTACTGTAAAAATTTGTCTAGATTTCAATATTGTATGGATGTTGTGTGTAGATTGTGAATAAATCAGTAATAAAAAAGCAACTATATGTTTTTGTTTTCTTTCTAAGCCACTTCTAAAATTTATTTATTCTATTCATACAATATATAATACACAATAATAAAACAGAATGCATTCATATTTATTACAATGAGACAAAGAAACACAAGAGACAAAACTACAATTCAAATTAAATATAAATTTAAACATACACACTTAAATATCACTAGACAAATATGTTACCTTTTTTTTTTTTGAAAAAACCTATTTTCTTTAAATGACAATTTTTCAAAATATAGTTATAATCAGTAATTATTAAAAAAGACTTGGTACCTCACTCTTTTTTAGTTTTTTTTACAGGAGAGATAAGACCTTTTTCACACATTTCATCATACATGTCAGCAACTTTGCCCTCTAGATCCATCTCTTTACAAATGGAAGTAACCAAAATACATTCTGTATCTTTATTACATTCTTCACCCATAGCTACAACTTTTTGAGCCATTAATTTTTTACAATCCATGGTTTCAAGCATTATATTAAAGTGAGAATAAAGAGAAGGAGCATCTACAATAGGCAATCCAATCTTTTTCCAACATTTTTGAAAAACACTTACTACAAAAGTATCTTGAGCAATATTAATTACAGTATCATAATTATCAATAAAACAGTCTTTAATGTCTAATGAGGAGTCTGTCCAAACACTCCACCTCTTAGTAATTCTGTACAGAATAGTAAAATACACAAGCATAATAAACTTGAAAGGGTTGAGAGGCCTCTCAAGATGCACATCCAATTTCAAAGGACCCAACTCTTCAACACAGCTGAGTTGATATATTTTGGCAGCCTCTGTTGCTGTGTCTTTGTCCAGGTATCTTGCAAAGCCTGAATGGTCTTTACCTCCTTTGACACTTTCAAACCTCCAGGTGTATGTTGTCATTAAGGATGTGGCTGTTTTCTGCTTACCACTCAGAATCTTGTCCATTTCCATATTAATTATGGAAATAGAGTCATTCAAGTTCTCCCACTCCTCAGGGCTGAGAAAAACACTGTGCTCTTTCATGATGTTTCCTTTCCTATTAAATGTTTGCAGGAACACCTGTTTAGACTCTGTAACAGTAACATATTTACTGTTTGGGTGATACATCCAGGAATCCTCTATTCCACATTGCAATGTTTCATTGATTTTTACTCTGGCATTGTTACATAAACTAGTCCAGGCAGGACCACTTAAATACACAAATGTCTTAGGCATGAAATCTTTAGTAGGTGTGACAGTAAATTCAATCTGGCCATTGTCTGTCACTCTGACTGTTGTGTGCTTAGACAGAGTAACAGCAGGTCTCTTATCTATATGAGCTTGAGCCATATCAGCAGTAGTAGAAGTAGCAGTAGTAGTAGTCTTCACAAACTGAAGCTGACTGTTCTCTTTTACAAAGCTGAACTGATTCTACTGACAATTTTTGAGCTATATTTATAGTTTAGAGGCATCAAAATTAATTATTCAAACAGTTGGGGCAAAATGATCATATCTGCTCATTAATTCTTGCCCATATTGTCTATAACTATCAGACAATTTGGAAACTGTGTGCTGAACCTGCAAAGGAACACATGTGCTCCTAGTTAATATTCTTCTGAAAGAACCCATTAAATAAGAATTTGTAAAGTAATATGTTTTTCCATTCATCTCTAATGTCCTTTGTTCCTTATCACACCTTTCAGCCAGCTCCCACATGTCTCTGATTAATTTAGACACTAATTGTGTATACAAGTGATTAAATTGTCCAGATACATTAATCCCAGGGGTGTAGCTAACAACCTCAAAACAATAGAGTTTCTTCATTAGAATATTCATTATCATTTCAAATTCACAAAGAGTTCTTAATGACTTCACCTTCAATGGATATGCCATGGCAAAGTAAACTTCAAGCATCAAATGAGAAAATCTGTGTTGAAACTTATTCAATGCTTCTGTCAAGTCCAATGGGTTATTAATGAGGGAGTGCTCCTGATAAGGGAGAGCCTTATCCTTCATAAATCTGGCAAGATGTGGATCCAGAAACATGAAAAAGTCAAAGTTTTCCTTCCAGTAATTCCTCCATATGATCATGTGATACATTTCTATTTGGCAATGGTAACAGCCACTGTAAATTTCTTTCCATTTATGAGGCTTTAACAGTATTGCTTCAGCCAATAGAAGGTATGGTAAAGTGTAAAAGTTGTTGATCTTGGAATACAATCCAAAAAGGAAGTAGTCATGCATGTATATAGTTTCTCTGACTATTCTAATAGGACCTGATCCAACCAATTTTCTCTTCCTGCTTATTAATTTTCTGAAGTAGTTAGCATAATCCTTTGCACCAGGAATCTTTCCTTCACAGGACAAACTTGTCACCAACTGTATACTAGGCATCAAAAACCTGTTCAGGCCACTTTCAAACTTTCCCAATTTGATTGCCAATTTGCATTGTAACTGCAATGAAAAGGGTTGCTTCACTTGTAACAGAACTTTCTTCATCCAAGGGTTAACCATTTTACTCATAATGAAATATAAGTACTCCACAAAACATCTGCTGTCTAGTACATGGTTGACACGATGAAACAGATACTCAATCTTGTAAGGCATGAAAGTAATTCTCACAAAAGTTGGATAATCACCATTTTTGTCAGCAATTGTGTAATCCTTTAGATACACAACACAGGATTCCTTGTTCACTACCAGTTGATTCAGGATAAACAAACTTGGGTTAAACAATATAGTCAGAAAATTAAAAGCATTTTCTATGGTGTAAAAATCTTCAGCATCAGGCCTCATTTTTGCCAAGTGTGTCTTGACTCCAGTCCTGTTTATTTAAGACTGAAAACTAGGGTGACAAAGAAAAAAAAAAAAAAAAAGAGGGATGCAGGTGGAGAGAATGAAAACTTACCTATTGTTTCTCATACCCCAACCCCAACAAAAAATTCTATTAATATTCAAAAAAACTCTTTCTTGTTTGCACTAAGTGTTTATAAATTATATCATTAAATGTCATTAGGGGAACAAAGAAATATCATTAAGGGTTGAAAAGATTTCTTGAAAAGAAATTTGCAATTCAAATTTAGCTAGGATTGCTTTTTTTGTGGAATTATTCATGAGGTCAGAGAAGTTCTTTATGAGCTTTAAATTTATATAAATATAGGAGCTTAATGAAAGTCTGTATCATTTCTGCTCCAACCTTCAGCTGAAGCACAAAGTTCAAGAAAGGACACAGAAAAGAAGCCAAAATGGTAGGACTGGGAATGCAGAGACTTAACCTTATCCATTCAAGGGTTCAATACATGTATGAAAATTTGATGGAAAATGAAAACTTCAAACCTGGGAAATACAGGTCCCTCTGTGAATTTTGTGAATATGAACAAGAACTCTCATGGCATCTGCCTGCAGAAAAGAGAAAACATTCTTTTCTGAAATGCTCCAATATTCCTTGGGTGTGCAGAGCCAGGGTACAAATGAGTAGACCAGTGAGAATTTTATGGAATCCTGCTAAACTTATGACACATAATCAGTACAGTAAGATATTGACCAATGTTATCAACAGAATAGAGCCAATTACTGCTCTGTACAGCATCAGGGAACTCAACAATGAACTAACCAGTGATCAGAGTCACATGTTTAAAATATGTGAAATAGGAGAAGAACTTCTCTACAAAGCCTATTCACCTCTAAAACTACAGAACAATTTATTCCCTCTGCCAGATATGGGGAAAGAATTCTATGACGGTCCTGTAGATGTTGATGATCCTTCACTGAATGAAATAATTAATCCTTCATTCAAACTAAATAAAAATAAGAAGAAGGAAAATACTGGTGATATTATATTCAGTTGGACACCGGACTGTGAATGTGACAATCCTATTATGAATTTGGCAGAAGAGTGCTGCACAAAATGTGAGAAGAAATACAAGAAATCTTCTACAAGTAGTGAAATTGATGAGGAAGATGTTGAAATGGAAGAAAGTGACCAATACGACAGCTCAGGAGTGCTGAAACCATCCTGGGGAAATTTCTTTGACATGATTTCTGAAGACAGAGGCATATTGGTGAGAAAGAAGACAAGTAATTTAGAGAAGAACATTGATCTGGTAAGGGCTAGAAAACTTATGAACTCTAAATATAGAAACTTACTAGAAACTATTGATGTTATAAGTGGATCCCCTGATCCATGTGCTTTTTGTCAAGACTGTAAACAAACAAGACCTAATGTTAAGATATCATGTACTGGGAATTTAGATCTTTGTCTTTTTAAAGACACATTTTTCAATGAGTGGCCCAATGGTTTAGAAAGAACTGCTTTAATCAACAAGGCAGTGCTTAACTGTTCCACTAAATATGCATACAGAGATTTACTAAACAAGATTTTCAGTATGAAATATATAGAAAGATGTATCCAAGTGAAATTTATAATTGATAATGACTTGGCCATTTTACACCCCCACTTAATTCCTTTAATAACTTTTTATGATGCACTGATTTTAAGATATGTGTGCCCTAATCTGTTTGAAACAGCTGATGTTCATAGCAGTGATGATGATGATGATGATGATGATAATGAGAGTCATGATATGATGTAAATAGAAAGTAAAAAATATTAGATTAGATTAATGGTAAAAAAAAAATGTTGTCAATCTTTTGTACTTTATTGAAGTGGTTAAAATTTGAAAAATATGTTGTTCTTATATAAAAGTGGTATACTTGTACTTTAAATTTTAGCATTTTTTTGTGTTAAGATTTTTATTTTCAGTTAAAATAATGGGCAATGTAATAATGATGTTGTAAAAGTAAAAATGTGAGAGAAATAAATTGCATGATTTGTAAAGATTCCAGGCATTCATGTTTTCTGACAAAAAATATCAGATGTCTGTTATCTTTATGTAAATCATGATCAATTTAAATTCCTGCTACTACTTGCTGCTGCTGCTGATGTAAGAAAAAAAGGAGCCTGACACATGAAAGACTTTCATTGAGGAACTGACCACCCAAGAAGAAACATTGGAAAGACTATATGACAAAATATATTGTAAATAACAGAACAACAATTTGATCATATATATTGTTGGTCTATTATTTATGATGTGCTTTGATCATTTTGACAACTTAATAATAAAAATGTGAGAAGTTTGATTTCAGACACCTAATGTTTTGAATGATTTAACATCACCATGATTTACATTTAACACATGGTGTTGTTCATATCATTCATTATATATGATGTCATAAACAACATTGTTCATCTGAATCCTAACCCAGAAGATTACTCCTCCTGAATAAATAAGACACATTATGTGGAAATGATCTCACTATATCATGATACATACATACTACTCATGATGTAGTGTGACCATTTACTACAAATGAAGTCATTAAACAACACAATACTAATGGACTCTTAATGATCTCATTGTTATACGTCATGTTAAACGTTATGTTAAGCGTTTTATTATGCGTCCAATATGCCGAACGTGTTTTTTGTACTGTATTAAGCGTCCTATTATACGTCACAAATGCTTACTGTGACATATGTCTTTTTAAACCAATCAGATGTTTTGTTATAATTTATTCACATCGTTAAACAACGCAAATAGCACTCTCACACAGAAGCCAGCATCATTTGAAGATTAGACACAGAAGAGATCAGATGTACATTGGCGATCCAGGTCCAAATCAAAGTGGGAAATTTAATTTATGGATCTCATTAATGCTAATG